>PVJD01003679.1:0-156684 GCA_004026545.1 Mormoops blainvillei | reverse complement strand
CCTGAGAAGGAGTCTTCAGGCATCCAGGAAAGAGAGTGGCTAAGGAACTGCCGTTCACGGAAAGTCAGGGCTGCAAGTATACATTTGGGAACCACCTGCCTAGGAACGGTAAGTAGGGCCAGATCATGAGATTCAGGCCAACGGCTATGGATCCTAGACCCCGAAACACTCAGACACAGACTTTGGTATATAATTTTTGGAGGCTCACAAGCCCCTGAAGTCCATCCACAGGCCCTGGTTCAGAACCCTGGACCCACAGCCTAGAAAGCTCTTTCTTCTCCTCTCCCATCGCACCACAGAAGAGCACAGCCTTCCTGTCAGAGGCTGTGGGCAGGAGACCCTCGATGGCCCAGAGGGATCTTTTCTATCCCTCTCTTCCCAGCACCCTCTCTGGTGTCTGGCACAAAGCCAGAGTGCTTGGTAAACTTTGTTAAACTAAACAGCTGAACCAAGAAGGCTTCCTGGTTGCTGTCATAAAGCAAATGTCCAGAATAGCCCAAATTTCCCCTTAAAAATCTGTTTGGGTCGGCACTGGCTACACAGTCTGGACCTACACTCCTCCGATGTATAAGTGATCCGGGCACACTCAGGGCCTCTGGCCTTTCATGAGACTCAGATCTAAGCAAATATCAACGCTAACAGTGTCAAGAGGAATGGTTTTTTTTTAGTGTGTATGAACTCATCATAGACTAACTGCCGTGAAATGTGTTAGGTCCACCAGCACTACCCCCTCGATTCTGTGAGTTTGTCATATGTTAATTACATAAAGGACATTGTTCATTCACTTGGCTTACAGCTGAGCTCCTCCAGCAAGCAAGGCACTGTTTCCTTGTATTTGTCGAAAATCTAACTTCTTCACACCCTCTTGCCAGTTCTTGTATATTTGGATACATGAACAAGTCTGTCCACCTCATTCAAAGTCGCCATAATTTTACCAACTTCTAGCATGTCCTTACTCAGCATTTTAGACAAAACCCAATCCTTCTGGTCTATGGTAATAAAGCAGCCACATGCATGCCTGCCCCCTCCCAGAGCTCTCTGAGCCTCATGGCTGGCTCTGTCAGCCACAGAGAACCCTCAGGCCCTAGGCCAGACCCACCACTCAAGATACCCCTGAATCCCCAAAGCTGCCTCTGCCCCATTAAGCATAACCTATTGCACTGTGCCAGCTTCTCTGGCAGTAATAAAGGATACATCTACCACATTCCCAAGAAAAGTCCCCCCCACACCCCACCCTTGAGCAAGAAATCAGCTTCTTCCATCATAAGCACAGCCCCTCTCCTCCTGATCAGCAGAAGAGGTACTCACCACCTCATCAGCTATGAAATCTATGAATCCTGGGAGAATCAGGAAGTCGCTATAAAGAGAGAAAAGTGAGTGTTACTGGGCGAGGAGGGGTGCCTGAGAGGGGCAGGGCCTGCCATGCCATCGGAAGCAGCATGGGGCTGGAGACTGGGACCTTCTGATCCCTGCTGCCCGTTTAGGACTGAAGCACCCCTGTCCTCCTCCCACTAACATCTTGCTGACTCTAGGTCAGAGAGCTGCAGCTAAAGGCAGCGGAAGGTCCATGGACCTGGGGCCCCACCATGGCCGTTTGCCCGAGATGTCCATTCCCCCCAGCGCTCAGAGTTCCTCAAGGAACACAGAAGCTCCCACGATGCCACACATGGAAGATACAGTGCCTGCCCTTGAAAACTTCTCCATCTTTTAAAAAAGATTTTATTTATTTATTTATTTTATTTATTTATTTTTAAAAAGAGGGAACGGGAGGGAGAAAAACATCAATGTGCAAGAGAAGCATTGATGGGTTGCCTCTTGCATCCCCCCTGCTGGGGGACCTGGCCCACAATATAGGCATGTGCCCCGACTGGGAATCGAGCCAGTGACCCTTTGGCTTGTGGGACAATGCACAACCCACTGAGCCACATGAGCCAAGGCAAAACTTCTCAACTTTGATAAGGAGAGACAATAAGTCAACACGGAATGAACCTGAGAACAATTTAGAAGTGCAGCATGATGTGACCACCACACAGGGGAAGCTGCACACAGCCGAGTGTCAGGGCTGCTCAGTTCATACAGGCTGAACCAGGGCAGGGAATGTTCTGACAGAGCAGGCGTCGGTGTTTGCCCATTTGGACTGGAGCAAGGAACAGACATGGCCTGAGATGGGAAAGGAGAGGAAGGGGCCTCACAGGACCACAACTCGGGGGTCCCAGCCAACGAGTTGGTCATGGTCACAGCAAACCCCAGTCGGGGAGTGCAGGCCTGCACGGGGATGGCAGAACACAGTGCCACAGCCCAGGGGCTCCAAGGGGCTCAGTACACGTGAAATCACAGGGCCTTAAGAGACACACTCCAAAGCAAACGCTGCACACTTCAGGAATGCTCCCAACCTGACTAAGCAAAGCAGCAGGCACCCCAGCACAGGAAGGAAAAGCAACAGGGTGAGCGGGAGGGGTGGGGTCTTTAACCTGCCCCAAGGCCAAGAGCAACTCCTAGAAATTTCCCCAGGGAGTTTCTTTGGCAGGCTCCAGTAAAATAATACTTCAAAGAGATAACTCTCTCCCCTCTCATCAAAGGCTACCAGAGGAGTAAAACTCTTAGCTGCCTCTGCCCCATGGTAGCCCTCCTGTCTGTACAGTGAAGAAGCTGTGTTGCTCACTTAGAGGCTGGAGAAGAAATGCAAGAGTCTGGGCACCTTGGCATTTTCTAGGTATTACATACACCCCTCACCTGGCCCGCACCCCAGCTATGGGTCCTCAGGAGTGACCGGGTATCTTGGTGTCTAGGGAAACAGCCTGTCCAGCAGGAGTGCTTACAGGCAAGGGCAGGGACTGGCAGGAGACAGGGCGGGAGTGCTCTTGGCTGGCTAGCATCCCCTTTCCACCCCAGTCCCACATTCTGATGCTCCTTCCTGGCATGCACACAGTCCTGCAGCCAGGAGGAGAGCTAGTGCCAGGCCTGCAGCCCGCAGGACAACTGGCCCAGGCCCACGGAAAAGGAAACTAAGCCAGAGGCAAATAAATAGGTTTTGATCTCCTCCAAGTTCCCATGTGGGGTGGGCTTGGGGGTGGCAGTCAGAGAATACTTATGCCCAAGGAGGCAGTAGTGCTAACCTGTGGGTCGGCAGGGGCCAAGTGGAAAGAGGACTGGACAGTGGAAAAAAGGAACCATCCCAACTGTCCAGCTGGGTCTCTCCCAGGGTCTACACCCAAGCAGCTGTCTTAGCTGGGCTCCAGGCCCACCCTGCCCTCCTAGTGACGCTGTGAGTGAGAGAGAGAGAGGATGTCCTGGACCAAGGTCTGGTAAAAGTCTCCATAACTCCCACATCTGGTGTTCTCACGCGCCCCCAAGGCCCCTTCGGTGCAGCCAAGATGCCCACGAGAGGGGGAAGGGGCCGGGACGGACTGGATCCAGCCAGAAACGGGGCACGGCACCTAGGGCCGCGCTGTCGCTGTGCCACGTCCGTCTGCTCTGCACGGGCGGCCTTCCTTCCCTTGCCCAACCTTCCCCCCGCCCCCTCCACGCCCAAGTGGCCCGCATCCGGCCTGGGGACCCGGTTGTCACCGAAGGGGAAGCGGTGCATGTGCGGGGCCGCAGTCGGGCGATCGTGGCGCTGGTTACCTCACCCAGGTGTGGCCAAGGCCTCTGCGCTTACTTGTAGGTGAGACCGTCGGCGTTGGCGAAGAGCTGCTGCGCAGTGAGCCCATCCTCCGGCACGTAGCCGGTGCCTCCGCTGATCAGGTAATCCGCCATGCTGCTGGGAGACACCGCGACCCGACATAAACATCCGCGCGGGCCGCCCCGCTGCTGCTGCTGCTGCTGCTGCTGCTGCTGCTGACGCCGCGGCCACGCTGCGGCCGCGGGCCGGGCGGGCCGGGCTGGCCAGGGGCGGGGGCTGCAGCAGCGGTCAGGCGGGCCCTGGGCACCGCCCTCTCCTCGCGTCCCTCCCCTGGGAGTCCGCCGCCTCCGCCCCGCGCCGCACAAAGGGCCCCGCAGAGCCCGGCCCAGCTGCCGCCTCACGCGCGCGCACGCCCGGAGCCACCTGCAGTGGCACAGTGGCCCGGCGGGCCCAGGCTGAGGAAAGAGATAGGAGTCCAGTGGGGCGGGGGCTGAGCCAAGATGGACACGCCCCCTCCGCGCTCCTGGTCCCGCCTCCGAGGCCTTTGCAGCCGGTCCCCAGGTTTGCCCCCTGCTTGGACCACCCCAGTCCGCCTAGCTTCCACCGGCCTGAGTCTCCCCTGGCTCTATTCCCCGCCCCCAGGGGTACCTCTAACAAGGTTTGCCTTTCCTCAAGACTAAGGCCCAGGCTCTGATCACAAGTCCGAAGCCCTGAAGAATTGTCTGGGCCAACAGCTCCCCACCACACAGGAGTTTAAGGTTGCATCCTCCCTGCAGTGTAGCCCGCCCACCTCCCACCAACCCAACATCATTTCTAGAGAGAGGGCATTCTTAACAATGACACTCCTGACCTTAGGGTGGCCTTGAAAGCCCTCTGCAGTTTACAAGGCATTTTTCATAAACGATCACATTCATTCTGTAATCTAGTAATTTGCCAGTTATTAGGTTTGCCCACTTTACAGATGCAAAATCCACAGTTCAGAAAGCAAGGGGGTGGGGGGTCCTGCCTCTGACTCTTGTCCAATTCTTCAGTCTGACGTCCCTGTCCCCAGCTCAAAAAGTGGTATGAATAACAAAGGGAGAAATTTGTCTTCATGTGGGAGGTTAGTGTGGTAGGAAAAGGAGGGGGCTCACAGGTTTGACTTAGGCAGGGAAGTATGCACTCAAATTAGGACACAGGCTAGAGAAGTTTTGAGAAGTAGCCAGAGCAGAAGTTTGGTGGTTCTATGGATCCAGCAAGACGCAGATTCCTACAAGGAGGCAGTAAGATGAGAGAGCAAATTGATTCACATGGGAGGAGGTGGGGTGGCAGGGGCCGGACCCTTCCCTCTTAGGTGACCAGAACTGCTAATGCTGCTCTCTGACCAAAGCTAGAGAGTACATCCCCTACGCAAACTGTCCTGTTCCTCCCTCCCTCCTCCGCCTGTGGTCCCCACAGCTCACCTCTTGTTAAGGCGAGAGAAAGGCAGGGTAGTGACACAGCCCTCTCCCCGGCAAGGCGGCGGCCTGTGGCGCTCCCTCCCTCCCACCCCAGCTCTGGGAGCCCGGATTTGTTTACCTCTCAGCAGTGTGGTGGCAGCCAGACCCAGGGGGAGGCTCCCTGGGATCCCCAGCCTTCCCCAGTGACGCCCCCGGGACCCTGCCAGGGAAACACAGACTGTTCTAGCTGCATGCAGAGGGGGCGGGAGGCTTCCCACAGAGCTAGGGTGATGAGGCCCGTGAGGCTGGGCGTGCTGGAGGAGTTCACAGATTTCCACAGCGTCCTCTTTCCTCTTACTGTGGGGGACAACGGCGACAGGACAGACCATCCCTACCAGTGAGTGGACCCCCAAGGCGGGCCCCTGCTGGGGGCCTCTGGAGGCCCTCTGGCATTGGCAGAAAGGGAGCCGGCCTGCTGGGGTTCTCACTGAGGCTAGCTAGCCATGGACGCCTGGGGAACACTTCTGATTCCTCAGCTCTTATAGACCCATGTAGAGGGCATGTGCCCCGTGGGGGAGGGGAGTTATCCTGAGGGGACCAGCACTAGGACCTCCCACTGATCACCTGGGGGCAGAGTAGTGAGACCAGCCAGAGAAAGCGCCCTGGCCAGTCGGAGTTCACTCTGTGTAAAGGTCTTGCAGGCACAGAGCACAGGCTGTCCATGAGGTCTCCCTGGGTCTCTAAGGAACTTGCTCTGGGTCACTGTCCCCTGAAGCACGGGTCAGAAATAGCTAGGGTACTATTCAGCGTCCCACCAGAGCTGAAGTCCAGGACAGCAGCTGGGCTCTGCCATCTCTAGTGACATGTACCCAAGCCTAGAACTCAGACCCAGGGGAGGAGGCTGCTGGGCTGAGTTGTGGGGAGGGTATTCTTTCTGGTGACAATGGACCTCACAGCCATTCTCTCCTTCTCCTGCTGCCCCACAGTCCCTTCGGCATTGACCCATGTCAAGGCTCCTCATTACTCTTAAGCTGCTGGGCTCAGCCCTGGGTTAGGCTGTCCTTTTCCAGAGACTGTTAATCCACTCTGTCCCCCTCCTCCCCCCTTTCCTCCTCCCTCTTCCTGATCTTCCCTAGCTGTTTCCTCCGTGGGGAGGAGACACCCAGGCAACCAGTGGGCCTCCTCGGCTCAAGGAAGGGCTGTTGGTCTCCTGAGGCTCCCCACTTAGCAGCTGTGAGTGCAACAGGGCAGGATAGCAAAGCTAAGCCCCTCCCAGCCCCTTCCTCGGGGTAGCAGGGGACTGGTGTCCTAGCTGGGCACCAAGGTCCATGCAGGGAGCCCGGAGGTCTTTATCTGGTCTGGGCTGTTTGAATGGACAAAATTTCAAAACATTTTTAAGGGGAGGACTGGAGGAGCTGTATGGGGCGGAGCGGGGGGCAGGGGGTGGCAATAACAACATTAGCATTGTTGAGCTGGAACAGGGGACAAGGGCTTGCTCAAGTACAAGCCAGAGAGCAGTAACTCTGATCTCAAACCCAGGACTTCTCATGGAACCCTGTCCTCTTCCCATAGCTGTAAGCCCGTGACAGCAGACGGAGGTCTAGCCAGCAGGTTTTGAATCGCATTACACCACCTGCCTGGGGCTCAGGTTTTACACAGGCTCTTTGGAGCCTGGTGTAAGGTGGGGATGGCCGCCGGGTGCAGAGAAGGGATGCTCCTATGTGGGCCGGGTCTGAACTCTGAAATGATACTTTTGCGATTTCTGCTGTAGCCGAGGTGCTGCCTCCATCAGGCTCCAGGTGCCCCAGCCCACTCCCGCCCCTCCTGTGGCCTCTCCCTAACGCCCTGGACCCTGAGCCCCCGTGGCTGGATTTCTAGTATGGGAGGAAGGATAGGGTTGCCCAAACCTGAATCAGTTCTGGAGAGGAAGCCTACAGGGGCAAGAGGGGCCATGCTTCACCCAGCAGCCCCTTAAGCCCTTAAAAGTTCTTACATAATAAGCCAACCCCTGGGCAGAGCTGTGGGGCTAATTCCGCCAGGATCCCCCACCCCCCAAACACAGCTTCCAGGTGACCTCCCCAAGCTGCTGAACACCAACAGATGGGGCAGAGAAAGAAGTCCAAATCCTCTGGACCGGAAAGGACAGTGGGATTGCATTTCAAGCTGTGATACAATCCAGAGATTACCCACTATCTCCTTTTCAGCCAGCCCCTCACCCCGGCGCCCAGCTTAACACACTTGCTCTTCCTCCAATGACCCTTACAGGCCCCAGCAAACTAAGGGGAGAGGGTCCTGAAGCCTAGGAGAGACCCTGAAGTGAGCTGGCAGGCTTATCAGACCTCGGTAAATGGTGAGGAGGGGACAGTGTCCTCACCCGGCTCTGAGGAGGCCATCCATCTGGACACCTACACCTGCCAGTAGGAAGGCTCTGAAGATAGTTCCAGCAGAAAACGGCTAAGGAGTAAGCGAAGTTGGACATGCACTGTGTGATCCCCTGTAGTTGAAGACACTTGGGCCAGGTGTCGTCCGGTGTGTAGTTGAGGTCTGACCCGGGTCTAAGATTTTAGCGAGCGGTTTTCCGATTTGCTCCCCGGTGCAAAGCGGCACCGAATTCTTTGCACAGTGCCCGCCTGCATGCCCTAACCAAAGCTGGATGCGCGGCATCTGAGCCCGGTTTCAAGAAGTAAGAGGACAAGGGTAGTGGGGTCTGCCCCTCCCTCCCTGCAGCGCCGCCGGGGTCCCGAGCCGCCTCGCCCGCCCCGGACGCGCCCCGCGCGCTCTGCCCTGGGCGTCACCTCTCGGGCTCGTAGCCGGCCTGCAGCAGGCAGGAGCTGCACCGCTGCGCCGCCGTCTCGTGTCCCGAGTGTTACCAGGTTCCAAGCTCCGGAACAGCGGCGGCTCCGCCTTCCCGCAGCAGCGGCGGGAGTGGCCCCGACCCGGCGGGCAGAGCGAGAGGTTCCTCCAGGCAGAGGCCACAACTCCGGGCGGGCAGGAGCCTCTCCTGCGGAGGCTCCTCCAGCCCCCGCTGGGGAGTGAGCGCGCCTCCGGGGCGGGGCCTGTGTTCCGGGGGCGGGGCAGTCGAGGGAGGGAGGAATCCGGAGTCCTCTGAGCTCCGCCCTGGCGCAGCGCTTGTCCCGGGCCCTCCACGAGGCTGCACAAACTCAGCAGGTCTGTCCCATGACGGGACCCCTGCCCTTTCCCCGCCTTCCAGGCTTTCCAGGTTCTCCTAGTCCCTTCTGAAGAAAACCAGAGAGGAAAGGAGCGCAAAGTGTCCCCAGACCCCGGGTTTTTCTTTGTGTTTTGTGCCGGTCCCTCTGCCTGTTTCTTTGGAGCGCCTCCTACCGGCTAGCTGCAGGCCTCCCTCTTCACGGCAAGCTGGGCGGGGACCACACACTTCCCTTTGCCTCTGGCCCCTTTGCCTGTTCAATAGACATCCTTGGCCTTGGCCTGGGTGTCTCGGTTGGTTGGGCGTGGCCCGCAAAGCGAAAGGTCGTGGGTTGGATTCCCGGTTGGGGCAACTGCCTGGGTTGCTGCCCGGTCCAGGGATGGGGCATGTATGAGAGGCATCCCATCGATGTTTCTCTCCCTCTCTGTCTCCGTCCCTTCTCTTTCTCTAAAAATAAATAAAATCTTTAAAAAACAAACAGACATCCTTGGACAGGAGGAAAGTAGGTTTTCCTTAGTTCTTACCTGCCACTGCCTGAGGAAGAAAGAGATAAGGCTGCAGACTCCTTAAGGAAAGGGCCTTGCCTGACCTCGTTTGAGGTACCCACAACCAGGGAGTGGGGCTGAGCACACAGGTGCTCAAACTTGTTCACCTACTGACTGGAAATCATGCCTTTTCCTATTATGTCATTGTTAACCATTACTGACTAGTGACTGATCACCCAGCAAAGGCAGCGAGAAAAGGTAAGTCCTTGCCCTCTGGCAATTTCTTTCAGAATACAGTAGATAAAATAAAGTTAACAATTTTTACACCATATACTTTTTAAAAAACTGACTGTCGGAGAGAGCAAATGGTAAACACTGAGTGATTGGGGGTGCATTTCAGAAAGGCAGAGTTATGGATCAGCAAGTATTTCAGAAAGGAAACTGAATTTATATAATGGTAAGATCTTCGATTTTATCCTGCCTGTTACCTTTTCCTGTACAAGTACACACCCACTCCCCAGGTTCCAAACTAAAAGTTTTTCTGACTCTGGGCCCCATGTGAAATCTTGTCACAGTTAGTGCCATTCTAGACAGAGTTTTTGCTATAAACTGAATGTTTGTGTTTCTTCACAATTCATATGTTAAAACCTCATTCCCAGTGTGTTGGTATTTGGAGGTGGGACCTTTGGGAGGTGCTTAGGACATAAGAATGGAACCCTCATGAATGGGATGGGTGCCGTTATAGAAGAGACCTCAGAGAGCTCCCTTGCCCCTTCTGTCATGTAAGGACAATTCTATGAACCAAGAAGTGAGCTCAGACCAGGCAGTGAATCTGCTAGTGCCTCAGTTGTGGACGTCCTGGCCTCCAGAATTATGAGAAGTAAATGTTTAAGTCACCCTGTCTGTGGTATTTTTGTTACAGTGGCCCAAATGGACTAGACAATTTTGTGTAACAAGATTATTTCCATGTCCCTGCAGATCCCTCCAAGTGGCAAACGCGGGCAGATTTAAGTTGTACACAATGATAAAGTCATTTTTCTGGTCTGTATTCATGAACCTCTCATTCTATACACAAAAGAGCCAACACACATTTTCTGGTTAGACAAGAGAGGTCTAGAACCTACCAGAGAGGACTAGGGCCGGCAATTAGGTGAGCCTAGGTCCAAATCTGGGCTTCTTAATATGTGGTCACCTAAATCATGAACTCTCTGAGCCTCAGTTTCCTCATCTTTCAAATGGGATTAATAATATCTCATAAGGTTGCTTTACTATTAGCAAGGTAACACATAAAGTTCCTGGCTCATAGTAGGTTCTTAATAAACAGAAGTAATGATTGTTGTAAACTAAGTATGCTATAGCTAAATTCTGCACTTTCAACTCAGAGCTAATGCAATATATTATCATTTCTATTACATACTCATTCAACACATACTTATTGGGTTCCTCCCACATGCCACCTAGATGCTGAGTCTACGAGTGAAGACGATGGTCATTGTCTCTGCCATCATGGGCCTTAAAGTCTACTGGGGCAGAGACAAACCGGACTCAGAAGACAATGTGAGGAGGGGTCTAAAGGGGAGCACGCCCTCCATACAGCCCAGACTCATGGGTAACACACAAGACATGGCCAGTTGTTCTGAGAAAGAAATGAGTCAAGCTCCACATCAAAGGCCTCTGAGACAATATGATAAATGACATGAGTGTGTCCAAGTCCTGGCTGAGACCTGGTGCTCACTATAGAGTGACTCTGTCTTTTCTCCAGAGCTCATTTGCTGACTACAAATGAGATTTGCTAGCAAACTATTCATTAAAACAATCACATTTTGAAGGGATAACCCGAGGGCTGGTCTTGGCATGTCATACAAAGATTTTACCTGTAGTAATATCTAGAGCAGAGGTTCTCATGGGGACATTTGACAGTGTCTGGGGGCATTTTTGATGGTCATGACTAAGGGGGGAGGAGGCATATTATTGGTGTCTGGTGGGTAGAGGGCAAAAATGCCACTAAATATCCTACAGTGCATAAGACAGCCCTTGTCTCTGCCATCATGGGCTTAAAGTCTACTGGGGCAGAGACAAACCAGGCTCAGAAGACAATGTGAGGAGGGGTCTAATGGGGAGGACACCTTCCACCTGACTGGTTCTAACAAGGAGTTATCCAGTCCCAAATGTCAGCGGTGCAGAGATTGAAGAAGCGTGATCTAGAGGAACTATTTGAAGAAACCTGAACTAAAGCAAAGCTGAAACTGGAAAGTTGTCATTTGTGCTGCCTGTCACTACCAGAACTCGTAAGTAGAGACGAGAATTGAATCTTTATGGGCACTTTATTCAGATGCCAGCAATCTGAAAAGACAATAGGTTATGTACCCTAAAATGCATCTTAACATCTCATTTCAGGTCAACATTTTATAAGGAGAAGAAAGGGTAAGAAAAGGATTTGGAAAAAGAGGTTAATCGGATAAGAGTTGCAGTCTGGAGGCAATTTTCCTGGTACTTTTCTCTCTGTTGATCAACGGTTTTTTTATCTGCGTCACAGATGTTCCCTCCCTGGAACATAATGGCCCCGGAGTCATGTAGGGCATGCATTCCAGTTCCTGGAATAAGAGCTCTCCACATGCCTTGATCACAGGAAGCCTATCAACTATGACTGAAGCTGAAAGTTCCCCTATCGTTCCCTGTTAGTTTTTAATTATATTATTTCTATAAGATTAGTTTAATTAAAGAAATACAAACTAAAACAACACAAAAACAGATAAAATTATTCAAAAGTCATTTTGCTGTTGAAAAAACAGTCCTTCCACGTATTAGAAACCGTCCTGCAGGCAATTTGATGTGACTAAAGGCATAAGCGACGCTGGTGGCAGTGTTGCAATTTGTCTAAAACGATTTTTAGTACTGTTGACAAAAGTTGCACATTTTCCAGCTGGAGCTACATTAGTGTTTTTGTTTTTGTTTTTGTTTTTATTTTTAAAGAAAACATTTCCCTGTCCTTTAGAGTTACCATAGGTCTCCAATTATCTTTTCAGGGGAATACAAATGCCTACAAGACATGAAATGAAAGTTTGTTCAGTATAGATTCTAGTCCACTTTTCTTCTGGTTGGCTTTCTGGGGATCCTGTCTTCAAGTCTTTTTTTTGGAGGGGGGTAAGATTTTATCTATTTATTTTTGGAGTGAGGGGAAGGGAAAGAGAAGGAGAGGGAGAAAAATATCAATGTGTGAGAGCAAAATCAACTGGCTGCCCCTTGCACGCCCCTGACCAGGGACCTGACCTGCAACCAACCCAGGCATGTGCCCTGACCAGGAATCAAACCAGCAACCTTTTAGTTTATGGGGCGATGCCCAACCCACTGAGCCGTACCAGTCATGGCATGTCTTCCAAGGCTTAAGTAGCATCTTGTCTCCAGGCTCAACGGAATATAACAAACACTGGGGAGAGATCTCTAATACAGCAAGGTCATCAATCACAGCTAAGGTCTGACCTTAAAAGTTGTACATAGTTCTTTACCTTCACTTCTTAATCTCCATGCATAGCTCCCACCCTAATCATAGCCTGAAATGATCACCCATACACAATTTCATAAGGACTCGGTTGAATCCCATTTTGAGGAGCCACCCTTATCCTGAGCAGGGCAATAGGTAAAACTTGATCCCAGTGGAGATGAATTCCTTGACACAACCTGGCTACATTTTTCTTCAAGGTGTGATTCATCTTCTCTACCTTCCCAGAAGTCTGAGGTCTCCGTGCCATCTGGAGTCTCCACTTAATTCCTAAAACTTGACTAAGCTTCCATGTAATTTCTGAAACAAAAGCAGTTCCATTATCGCTCTGGATGCTGCCGGGTAGGCCAAAGTTGGGAATTATTTCCTTCAGTAGGGCTTTCACGACCTCGGAGGATTTCTCAGTTCTGGCAGGATAGGCCTCTAGCCATCCTGAAAAGGTATCAACAAAGACTAACTAATATTTGCCATCCTCGGACCTTTGGCATCTGGGGAAAGTCTACTTGCCAGTCCTCAAACAGGCACTGCCCCTGGTATTGTTTTCCTTCTTTTTTTCCTAATGGGGACCTGTCTTAGGATTGTTCTTCTGGCACACGTGGCGTCAGAAATTCCAGGATCTGGGAGCCACGGTTTAAGATAGGTTGTTCAAAACCCCAGCTCTTAGCTTCCTCTAAGTCTGCAGTCAAATATTCAGGGTTGAATTGTGACAAGTCTAGAACAGGTACCAAAAACATTATAAGTGTTCCTTTAGCTAGGGTCATGGACAACAGTTTGGCGATTGCCGGGGGCAGGGACGTATAAGGGGACTAAATGGTAACGGGGAAAAAATACAATAAAGGTTAAATTTAAAAAGATAAATGTTCCTTTAACAGTCTCTTTTGCTACTCGATCAGCCAGATTGTTTCCTTTGGCCACTTCAGTGTCCTCCTTCTGATGCCCTGGGCAGTGCATAACTGCCACCTGTGAAGGTACCTGAACAGCCTCTAATAATTTAAATTTCCTGTTGCATGCTTAATTTCCTTTTTAATTGGAGGTTAATTGTCCTCTTTCTTTCCAGATGCACACTCACTCTCTTTCGGCACAATCATGCATTAGCACGGTCGAGTCGGATTCCAGGAGAAGGGAGGCAGGACTTAAAGTTTTCAATTGCTTAGTACCTGTTCATTCTCCAAGTAGTGAGCCACAAATTTCCTTTTTGCTCTAGCAAGTTCAGCACTTGGTGGGGTGCATAAATGGTGACAGAATGTCCCAAGGAAAACTTTTCAGCTTCCTGTAAAAGCTTGCAGGTGGCTGCCACAGCTCTCGAGTAAGTGGCCACCCCTGGATAGTGTGTTACAGTTTCTTTGGCAAGTCCAATAAGACTCCTTTTGCCAGGTTCAAGCAAGAACCCCAAAAACCTTATTGCTTATTGGCAAACCTGGGCCCTCTGTGCTGACACTTTATAGCCACAAGATGCCAAATGGTTCAAGGTAGCTGCAGTATTAGTTAAAATGATCTATCTACATATCGTAACAGAGTTTCTCCTTCTAGTTTTAAATCTTTTAAGTCCTGGTTCAGGGCCTCTCCAAAAATCATAGGGGAGTTCTTGAGCTCTTGTGATAAGACTGTCCAGCAGTACTGAGTCTTGACCCAAGATTCTGAGTCCTGCCATTCAAAAGCAAAGAGTGGTTGAGAGTCTTGGTCAACCAGAAAATAAAAGAAAGCATCTTTTAAGTCCAATACCGAATACCAGAGGATGTCCCTGGGCATACTGTTCTGCACAATGTCATTTACAGTCCTTAAATCTTATATGAGGAGTGGCAAATGAGTCCATATTCCTGACATTTCGGAATTATTGGGCTTCTTCCCCCTAGGGTCTCCTTTTGCAAAGGATACTGCCTCTTACTGGAAGTCCTTGCCCCTGCTTTGAGGTCAGCTTTAACAGTGGAGGCTTGTTTAGCCCCCCTTATCCTTCTAGCAGCCCACACAACAAGGTTTACCTGATTCTCAATTTCTTCTGGCCAGGGTTGCTTTTCTCCTTCTTCCCATGGTTTCATAGGGAACTGCCAGTCATGCTCTGGAGGGACCTGTAGGTAGAGCTATTTTTCTTCTGGAGAGAAAGCGATTTGAGCTTTTTGAGTTTTGACAATGAATTCCTTCTCAAAAGAGGAAAATCCTATCTCCCACAGTACACTCTAATGGCTTTACAAAAAATTGGCTTTAAGGTCTTCCAGAAGTTCCAATAACAGTTCAGTTAGAAGTCTACTGACCACGGAATATGTCACTCTGGTATCAATCAAAAATACCTACCATTTATCCCCTCACTGTTCGTTTTACCAGAGTTCTCAGACTCTGGCCTCCTTTCCCCTCGCTTGGGGCTCTCAGTCTTCCAGCGCCCTTTCCCCTTGCAGTGTGATTGCTCTGCCCCAGCAAGGGCTTGTCCTCCACCAGATTTGGTTCCTTGACGGGTCTAGGTCGAAGGGCCCAGTTCAGGCTTACCTCCTTTGGCTCCCTCAGCCAAGAAAGGAGGAGGACCTCCCAGGGCTGGAGGGGCCGCGGGAACCCTGACCATGCTCACAGAAGCCACACTGATCTTCCTGGTCCCTCTCTTCTGACTTTCTGTTATCTGCCATAGGCAAATTCCCTTTCCTCTGGACCATTAATCTATTTCCTTTTAATTCTGCATCTTTATTATATAAAGTTATAAAAGCCTGTACATAAGGTATTTCATCCCATTTTCCCAACCTTTGACAAAACTATTCTAATTGCAGTATAATACAGTAATCTAAAGACCCACTCGGCAGTCAGTGTTCTCCTGAGTCCAAATTATACATAAACCAAGCAGTATTACAATAAAAATAAACAAACATAAAAACACCATTTTCTTAGGTTCATAAGCAAAGGTCAACCCATCAGCCAGAATTTACCCCAAAGGGCTATTTCCCAGAACACAGGTTCCCCCCCATTCTACCCGACAGGTATCACACAAAGCAGAAGGCGCCTTCATTCCTGACAGCTGTTCTAAGTTATCAGCCAGGACTATAATCCTGAACCAGAAAGTGCAGTGATTCAATTGTAAGTGAAGGCGACAGGGAGTTCCAAGGATCGGAGAAGGAGGGTCCCCAAGTGAAATCACTTGGCAGCTGCTAGGGAGTCTCCAAATCCACACCCCATTACCCCCTTAGTCCACGCAGCCAATGGGGCTCCTGCCAAATACCCAGACTTACTTGCCACCGAGCCCCAAAGGTGTCCCACCATAGTCTCCAGAATATGAAACCGGAAAGTTGGCATTCATGTTGCCTGTCAGTACCAGAACTAGTAAATAGAGACAAAGGTTGAATCTTCATGGGCACTTTATTCAGATGCCAGTGACCTGAGAAGATGGTGGGTTACATATACTCTAAAATTCATCTTAACATCTCATCTCAAGCTGACATTTTTATAAGGAGAAGAAAGGGTAGATAAGGGGTTTAGAAACAGGCATAAATAACTTTTAAAGTTAATCGGATAAGAGTTGCAGTGTGGAGGCAATTTTCCTGGTACTTCATCTGTTGATCAACAATTCTTTTTTTTAATAGATTTCATTTATTTACTTTTAGAGAGAGGGGAAGGGAGGGAGAAAGAGAGAGAGAGAAAAATATCGATATGCGAGAGAAACATCAATTGGTTACCTCTCGCACACCCCCAGCTGAGGACCTGGTCTTCAACCCAAGCATATGCCCTGACCAGGAATTGAACCAGTGACCTTTCAGTTTGTGGGACAATGCCCGACCCACTGAGCCACACCAGTCGGGGAGAGCTACAATTCTTTCTGTGTAAAAACATTCCCTCCCTGGAACCCAACAGCTCAGGTATCATCTGGATCACTTGCAGATCTCCTTGGGGCGCAGAGGTTGAATTGCTTGTTGGCCTCCTGGAGTCAGGTAGGTCATGATTTACAGTTCCTGTAACAACAGCTTTCCACGTGCATTGATCACTCAAGCCTATCAACTATGAAGCTGAAGTTTTTAACTCTTGAGTTCTCCTATCAAAACCATTTAATCTTCCTAAAACCGGCAGGACAAAGGACCGTTTCAGTTTTTTGTACACGAAGGAGCTATGTATCCTCCCCTGACCTATTTCCTCATCTGAGAAATGAGAATATTGGATTAGATCTTGTAGAAAGTCCCTTCCAGTTTCAAAGAAAGTATATGAATATACATGTATAGGATTAGGATGCAATTAACACGGGGGCTATAAAATTGAGGGGTGAAAGTCAGTCCAGGTCCTAGTCTGTCTGCACTCCCTCACCTTTCAGACTTCCATGTATGGAAAATCTTCTACGGGGAAGGCATGTAAAGAGGAATTAGATACAGTTTTTGGCTTTGAGTTACCCACAACGCAGGAGGGAAGAAATGGCAAGGAAAACCACAATATTAGACCAAAACTAATGGCAGGGAGACCAACATTGAGTATGTACATGTCAGACACTAGGATAGGCACTTAGCATACTTTTCCCATGAGTCCTTATTTCCCATTATTTATGCCTGTTTCTCTGAGGCAAAGGAAACTGAGGCTCAGGAAGGTTAAGCAATTTGTCTGTAGTCCGAGAGTAATGATTACAGAAGCCCAGTTAAGACTCCGGGCTCGTTTACTCCATCACTCGAGCCTTTAAAAATCTCCTTAGTAACCCCCATGTTCTCTTCCCTCATCGGGAGGCTGACACCATCAGCAGAGAATCGAACACGAGGTATAGCCCATCACAGTGGGCTTCAAAGGATGGTTCAGATTATTCTGTAATTCAGGTTTTGATCTAAATAAGTATCACTTGAAATTGTGGAGTTTAGCTCAGAAATACTTTTGTTGTGGGTTTCATTTATTTTAACAACAAAAATTTTTTTTGAGGCTGGAGTTGAAGCTTTTTATTATGGGATATACCCAGCACTACTTCTGTTATTAAGACACTTTTACACCATGACACTCTTCATTATGGAAGCTATACAGTTTCTGTGCTGTAATCAAAACGTTTATACAAAGTGATGGCTTGGGATTTGCTTGACCCCTTAGGCTAGACGTCAGTGAAGAGGGACGTGCACATCATGAGTAAGCACAGGGTCTTCGTTTATCCCAGCCGCGCTGCCTTCGGCGGGTGGTTGCTGTGCTTTCCTTTAGTACCATATTGTGGGTGCCAGAGAACGTGCGTCTGCCAGGGAATAACCTCCTGAGGTGCAAAGCCATGTGGTAGAATGGCGTCATCTAACTCCACGAAGCCATCATTTCTTTACACTTGCTTGACAGTTGGACTATTTACCACTTTATGCCACGTGTTTTCAATAGAATTCTGCCATACTATATAACCACAGGCAATCCAGGCCAAAGGTCAAACTGGCTTCATTTCTCAAGACACATTTCCAAAACTGTCTGGATATTTTGAGCTTCTAGCGGTTCCTTCATGGACTTGAGGTTTGGCTGGGGTTTTTTTTCTTTTTTTTTTTTAAGATTTTATTTTTTTATTTTCAGAAAGGAGAAGGGAGGGAGAGAAACATCAATATGTGGCTGCCTCGCGCACGCCCCCTACTGGGGACCTGGCCCGCAACCGAGGCATGTGCCCTGTTCTGGGAATCGAATCACCTGGTTCGCAGGCTGGTGCTCAGTCTGCTGAGCCACACCAGTTAAGGCTGGACTTGGGCTGTTTTTACAAAATGTGTTATCTTCTTCATCTGGGCTCTTTCCAGTTTCTCCTTCAAATGTGAAGGTGACTTCTGGTGCAGAATCTTGTCCCACTGGTGGGTAAAGTACTTCAGCTGTGCAGCTGACTGTCACTTGTTTTTGGATAATTTTTTCATTAGGAAATTTAAGGCAATATTTACGTCCTCTTCCTAGAATATCCTCCATGCTGGCTTGTTGGACTGTCTGACCAGAAACAGCTCGTGGGAGGGGGGGGTCCCCTGCTGATAGTTGATGCAGTTCCCCACTACTGAGGCCGCCCTGGAGGCTGGGGAGTGGGTTGATGGGATTTCCGTCCTTGGTGAGGGGTGACTGGGAGAACCTGGGTCAGCTCAAGCTTAACTGGGCAGCACAAGTGCCTATTGCAACAAAATTTCTGCAGTAGATATAGCGAAGTTCCTTGCTAACAATGAATTGTTCCTAAGATTTGATTGTGGGAATAGAGCAGATAGACCTTTCAGAGGCAAATATGAATATCTCCACCCTATAAAAGTGTAACATAGGCCTAAAGTCAGCTATAATGATAACTCCTACTTGTACTTTTAACATTTGAAAAGCATCTATTGATTTGTTCAACAGACAATTACGGAGCATGTGACATGTATAACAGTGTGTTGGGCACGTTAGGGCATACAAAAGAATCTAGCCAGGACAATGAAATATTAAAAGCTAAATAGTAAAGAAGGTAATGGTTCTCAGCTGGGGCGATTTGGCCCCTGGTAACCCCCCACCCCTGTTCATTTAGCAATGTCTGGAGGCATTTTTGATCCTCACAACTGGAGGGGTACTGCTGACATCTAGTGGGCAGAGGCCAGTAATGCTGCTGGACGTCCTAAAACGCACAGGATAACCCCTCACAATAAAGAATTACCCAGCTCACCATGTCAGTAGCACTTTGGTTGAGAAGCCCTGATATGAAGCAATTACACGCAACTGGGTAATGCAGACTCTGAGAGTTACAGAAGTTGACAGAAAAGACCAACCGCTATCAGCCAGAGGGATCAGGGAAGGTTTCACCGAGGAGAAAGAACAGACGGGGTCTTTGAAGGAGTTAAGACTTAGGAAGGGAGGGACCTGGAGGGGACATTCCAAGGAGGGAATGTAGCATGAGCAAAAGTCCTGAGGTGGAGTGAGTGAGCCAGGACATTTCTGGGACAGCAAACAGGTCACCCGAGACAGAGCATTTTCTCCACTCCACAGTCTGCAGGTTGGGTCAGGCGAGTACTGGTGGTATTTCCATGTGAAACACGAGGAAACTAAAGCACAGAAAGCTTCGGGTGTTTTCCGAGTTGGGGCTCAGAGCGGTCCTCCTCTTGCCGAGGCCCTGGGCTTTCCGCACTGCAGCCTGCTCGGGCCCCACTTTGTCCTGCTAGCTGCCACCGGGAGCCAAATGGAACCATCGGGCCATCACCCAAAGAGGAGCTTCCTTCTGCCCTGATTCCAGGTGGCCGACTCTGTCTCTTGACCTGAAAAGACACCCTACCGAAACCTAAACACACACACACACACGCACAGACTTCTCAAGCAAGAAATGGAGAGAGAAGTTGGTAGAAAAGGGAATCATGTTTTCCAGAGCACAAATAGACAGTCGATATAGAGCACCAGTCCACAGACTAGCTGCGGAAGAGAAGTCGCTGGTCAACATAAACAGCTTGCGGGGGCTGCGGCACCATCGCTGTGAGCAGAGAAGCCGCAGGCATAGGAGAGCGGGACGAGGAGCCGGGGACCGGCGGAACAGGGTTGCCAGAGCAGGTGAAATGGGTGGAGCGAAAGGGACAACTGGGGGTTCCCCGCTCAGACACTCTGAGGAGCCAGACAAAGGTACCAGGAGGGCAAAGGCTGGTGTGCACCTGAGGAGGTGGGAGAACCAGGTCCCGGGAATTATCCAGGAGCGCCCAGGAGCAGGGTCAGAAAAGGGTGGAAAGGAGAACGAAGGGCAGGAGAAAGAGTGAGGCGGGGCTTGGGACCGGAGGAGGTGACGCGGGCCTGGGATTTGGGGAAAGCGCCCCGCGGAATGCCAGGAGTTGCCCACAGGCTCCTCGGAGCCAAGAACTCGTCCACCTGTGCCCCACGCACTGGGGAGGTGGGTGAGGTCAGGTGAGAGAAAGGCAGGGAGATGAGAGATTAGAGGTCCTGCAGGAGAAGGAGCCCCAAATCTGGGTCTCACTCCCACCCCGCCAGCCACCCACGTCCAAGCAAAGGGAGTCAATAAGGGAAAGAAGTAGGGAGGTACCATCCTAAGTCTCTTCTCCCTCACCCCTTCTTGTCCCAGCCCTGGCCTCTGGGGATTTTGCATCTTAGGTGAGGATGAGGCTGGGGTGAGGATGCAACCAGAGTTGGTACAGGGGTGCGGGTGGAATAGAACCATACGTGGGGGTCTACAGAAATACCTATGCCAAGACTATAGCACCTCCTTGCACCCATGAGGTGCCTGTCCCTTCACCACCGGGGCACAGGTGGCACAAGAGGATAGTCCACCCACCCTCCCTCACTTTTATTTCCAACCATTTCCCAACCTGGCCTCATAAGGAAAAATGTAAGCAACACGCAAACCTCACTTTTCTCTTGCCTGGGAGGCCCTGACACTATCACAGCCACAACTAGCCCCAGCCTTCACCCCAAGCCACCCTTGCCTCTTTCCCAGGGCTTGAAAGCAGAGGGTGCAGGGCACTTGTGCTGTCAGTGTGGGCCCAGGCCACTCTGGCAGACCCCCGTCCTGGTCAGTGCATGGGTGGCTGCTTTACAGTCCCCAGGGTGCTATGAGGGTTCTCAAGTGTGAACGGAACCCACCCGTCCCTCCCTGCCCACCTAAGCCCCTGCCTTCTCCTGCCTAAGGTCAGAGAGGGCAAGCAGGACAGGGGACAGGAAGGAGCGGTGAGCAGCAACCTCCACCTTAAGGAGAATGCCTGGGTGTTGGGGGGAAGAGCTGTCATCGGAGACGCAGTCCCAGGTCCACCTCACTCCCCTAAGCCTCTCTCTGCACTTGCCCAATCCATCCAAGGGCACTTCTGGAAGCATCCCCTCTGCCCCCCCGGCCCCGCCCTGTTGGTTCCCACATCACTCCTTCTTCACCCACCCACTCCCCTCTGACACACCTGAAGGGGACACGTGAGAGGAATAATCAGCTCTCCTGTTTCCACCTCCTGTCTCTCAGTGCTACAACTCAGACCCTAGCTCCGTCCTCAGGGTAGGTGTCGGGGCTGCCCAGGGTTTCCTGTTGGAGATGCAAACCTCTTGGCTGGTCCCCAGGGCCGGCGCAGGTCTCCGGCCCTGCCCGTTACCTGCAGGCTGAAGCTGGATCCATAGCACTGCTTTCCCTCCCTGCGGTGTAGCTGTAGCTTGGCCCAGAGTCGCTGGGGAGCAGAAAGAGCAAACTCGGGGTGAACAGGGGAGGCAACCTCTTTACTGCCTCCAAGGTTCAGAGGTACGCCAAGAACCCCACCCGTGAGCAAACCGACTGAGAAAGGTTATCTTCAAATGACTTAAAAACTAAGATACAATTCACATATCACGAAATCCACCATTTTCAAGTATACAGTTCAATGATTTTTAGGATAATCACAAGGTTATACAACCATCACCACTAATTCCAAAACACTTCCATCACCCTAAAAGAAACCCCACACATGTAAGCAGTCCCTTCCCATTCTTCGCGCCCTTCGGCCCCTGGCAACCACTAATCTACTTTCTGTCTTTGTAGATTTGCCGATTCTGGGCTTTTCATATAAAGGGGATCATACAATATGTGACCTTTTATGCCTGGATTTTAATTGACTTTAAAATTTTTATTTATATACAGCAAAATTCAATTTAATGTACAGTTCCAAATTTTGACAACGTAACCGTGTAACCACCAACACGATCAAGATATCAAATTTCCCATTACGTCATGCTACCCCTTTGCAGTCAACTGTTCCCCACCACGCCACCCCTAGCAGCCCTGAGCTCTTTTCTCTTCCTGTAACTTTGCCTTTTCCAGGATGTCTTATATGTGGAATCAAATAATATGTAGACTTTCAAGTCTGGTTTCCTTCACTTAGGATGGTGCATTGAAGGTTCATTCTTATTGGAACTACCTTTATCAATAGTTCCTTTTCTCATTGTGGAGCAGTATTCCATTGTGTGGTTGTTATCGGAATTTGCTTATCCACCCACCAGCTGAAAGGCATTTGGGGTGTTTCCAGTTTGGAGCAGTTACGAATAAAACCTCTATAGACATTCATAGGCAGGTTTTTGTGTAAACATAAGTTTGTGTTTCTTTTGAGTAAATAGGAGTGGGATTGATTGGGTGTATAGTAAGCATATGTTTAATTTTATAAGAAAATGCTAATCTGTTTCCCAAAGCATCCATACCATTTTGCATCCTTAGTTTTAGTTGCTCTGCACTTGGTATAGTCTGTTTGTTTACCCTTCTATTAAGTACTATAAAAATAACTTCAAAATTGGTTTAAAATCACATATATGGTGCGTGGCAGAGCTAATATGTAATTGTGATCTATCTGTCTCCAAAATCTATCCTTTTTTTTTTTGCTCTGCACATACTGCTCCATTTATTCCAGTGGCCCAAATCCACGGCGTGGCTTCTCTCCTTCCTCCCCAACGACACGAGTTTCAGCACCCACTCCAGGGTCTCCACCAACTGTGGACCCTGGGCTCCATGCAGTTGCCCAGCCCCCAGGCCTGGCCAGCCAGCAGCGTGGTCAGCATCTATTCAGGCTTGAGCTCCTGGATCTCTGTGTCCTACTCCACCAGCATCTAGGGCGGTTGGTGGTCCGGGGGCCTGGCTGTGACAATGGCTGGGGGTCTGGTGGGCACAGGGGACGTCCAGGAGAGAAGGAAACTATATGATGCCTGAATAGCCATCTAGCCTCGCCTCTGGAGAAGCTCAGGTGCTTGGAGGCTGATAATTGGCACCTGGAGAGCAAAATGCAGGAACACCTGGAGAAGAAGGGGCCGCAGGTCAGAGACTGGGGGCATTATTTCAAGGCCGAAGACCTGAGGGGTCAGAGCTTTACAAGATCTGTACACAGTGCCCACATTGTTCCGTAGACTGACAATGCCCGTCTTGCTGCCGTTGACCTTAGAGTCAAGTATGAGACAGAGCTGGCCTTGTGCCAGTCCATGAAGGGTGACATCAATGAGCTCCAAAAGGTCACTGATGACATCAGTATCACTTGGCCACAACTGGAGCCAGAGATCGAGGCTCTCAAGGAGGAGCTGGTCTTCATGAAGAAGAACCACGAGGAGGAAGTAAATGGTCTACGAAACCAGATTGCCAGCTCTGGGTTGACCATGGAGATGGATGCCCCCAGATCACAGGACCTGAGCAAGCTCATGGGGACATCCAGGCCCAGTATGACAAGCTGGCTCGGAAGAACCAAGAGGAGCAAGACAAGCACTGGTCCCAGCAACTGAGGAGAGCACCACGGTGGTCACCTGACACACTGCTAAGATGCGAGCTGCTGAGATGACACAGAGCTGAGATGTAAGATCGGTCCTTGGAGGTCAACCTGTCTCGATGAGAAATCTGCAGGCCAGTTTGGAGAACAGCCTGAGGGAGGTGGAGACGCGCTATGCCAGGCGGATGGAACAGCTTAACGCGATCCCGCTGCACCTGGAGTCAGAGCCGTCCCGGACCTGGGCAGAGGGGCAGCGCCAGGCCAGGAGTATGAGGCCCTGCTGAACATCAAGGTCAAGTTGGAGGTTGAGATCGCTAACTACCTCCACCTGCTGGAAGAAGGGGAGGACTTTGATCTTGTTGATGCCCTGAACAACAGCCACTCCAGGCAATCCATCCAAAAGACCGCCGCCTGCAGGATTGTGGGCGGCAAACTGGTGTCCGAGGTCAACGACACCAAAGTTCTCAGGCACTAAGGCAGCAGAAGTGGGGTACCCCTTGGGGGACAGGAGGTCAGTAAAAAGCTCAGAGGTCATCAAACATTAAAAATAAAACAAAACAACAACAAAAAAAACAATTCATTTATTCCACCGTGACTCGTGGCACAGTGATGGGTAGCTTGTAAATAGACTTTACCAGTAAGAACAGTCTAGGCTATAGCATAGCGACCCAACTCCCAGTGACTTTAAATACCAAAGGCTTCTTTCTCATTTATCCTGCATATCCACTGTGGGTCAGATGGGGCCCCTGCTCCATGTTCTCCTCACTCCAAACCCAGGCTGATAGAGCAGCCGCGAACTGGAGCCTGATCACTCGCTGCAACAGAGGGGAGGAGGGCTCAGAAGGGCCACAACGCAATTACTCCACGACAAAATGCTCCAGCCTGGGAGGAGTACTCTCACTTCCGCTTACGTCTCACTGGCCATACCCAGTCTATGGCCAGGTCCAATCACCAGCCACCAGGCCGTGTAATCCTAAATGGGCCAGAAGATAGGGAGGAGGAAAAGTTCGGAGCACAACTTTAATACCTACCATATGTATTACGGATAATTGTTGAGTCTTTAGAAGGTGCAGGGCAACATGCACCAAAAAGGGGTTCATACAGAGCATTGCATTATTCTTTTTTTAAGGATTTTATTTATTTATTTTTAGAGAAAGGGGAAGGGAGGGAGAAAGAGAGGGAGAGAAACATCAATGTGTGGTTGCCTCTCGAAAACGCCCCCTGCTAAGGACCTGGCCCGCAACCCAGGCATGTGTCCTGACTGGGAATTGAACTCGTGGCCCTTTGGTTAGCAGGACAGCACTCAATCCATTGAGCCACACCAGCCAGGGCACATTGCATTATTCTAAAGATTAGCCCCATCCAGGCTTTTCAACACTCTCTTGGCAGTAGCCACAGAAAGACTTGGCTCGGTGCCGAGGCCCGGCAACTACATAAACAGACCCTCCAGCCGCCCTTCTTCCTGGATTCAGGAAGAGCCTACACTGCTTTGTAAACATAATTTCCATTAAGGTCTTGCAATAGACTGAAAATTCAAGTCTCTGTTCCTCACTGCGTTCTTTGGATTCATGTTGTTATTCCAGCCCTGCCCTAGTTCCCTTTGATTGGTGACTATGGCCCTTCATTCTGGGAGTGGGTGCCCGGTAACCTCCTGCCACAGGATCATAAAGTTCTAGGGCAGCTTCCGCAGGATAGAGCAGGGAGCTGTGGGAAAGGGCACTTCCTCTCGACAGTCCTCCCTGAGGCCTTGGACTAGATTTCAGAGGGTCTCTAAGCCAAAGCTCTTGGGACTAAAACAACTGAGTGGTAGAGTGAATTACCACTCATGAGCTTTGGCAGACAGAAGGCCTGGCTGGAAACTTCAGTTCCCCCTACATCGCCTGTGTGACCAGGGACAGAAACTCTCTGAGTCCCTTCCTCCCTTCCTTCCTTCCTCCCTTCCTCCCTTCCTTCCTTCCTTCCTTCCTTCTCTTTATTTCTTTCCTTTTTATTTTTTTTAATTTAGAGAGAAAGAGGAAGGGGGTATGGTGGGGGGTGAGAGAGAGAGAGACATCAAAACATCAATCTGTTGTTCCACTTATATTTCTGCATTCATTGGTTGCTTCTTGTATGTGCCCTGACCGGAGATTGAACCCACAACCTTGGTGTATCAGGACGATGCTCCAACCAACTGAGCTACTGAGCCAGGGCTCTGAGTTGTTTCTTCATTTGAAAAATGAGGATGGTTATGACCTCTAATAATGTGCTATGAAGACTAGCAGTTTGTAAATGAAGCATCTGGCACATAGAAGTTGCTTTCTGCATGGTAGCTGTTATCGTGATACTTGGAGCCGAATAGAAGCTCTGTGCACTTTCATACGAACTCTGCAGAGTTAGTTCTGGAGGCCTGGGACTTGACTTCCTTTGACCTTGGGCTATTTTAGGGTGAAAAGATGAAGCGTTATTGTTAATTGGTTAAAACTAGTGCACCTTTATTGTTTTCATTACATATGCACACCTAACTTGTATGGACAAAATACAAGCCCGGTATGAATATAGATGTAATCATCAAAAGTCCAGATGACGATTAAAAAGAAACCTAAAAAAAACTTTTTGCTAAGATCTACTGCCAAAGAGCCTTAAGCAAGTAAAATTAATTTCATTTCTTTTACAGTTTCACATTGTTGTTCTACTTTTAATTCTTGAGTTTGTAATTACTTTATATATTATCATACAGTGGCTAATAAAAACACAAAATCTGAAAATATTCCCGTAAACTTTTTGAAAACAGGTTGGTTTAGGTGGCTATATGCAAATCCCTGTCTGGGGCTGAGGCAAGGCTGCCCCCTTCTGGGATTTTCCAGTACTGCAGTGACTGCACAAGCCGGTGGGCTGTTTGGTGTCCACTGCTGAGAAAGGACCTTAGGTGAATCCAGGCCATCTCTTTGCATCTTCCTCATCTGGGAGTGTGAGGGTCTCCCCATGGTGTACAGACCAGCTGAGGGCAGTGGTCCTGAAGTGTCCTGGGCTTTTGTTACTCTTTGAGGAAAAAGATCACACCTTTCATTCCCCAGCAATGCCTTACATTTGGATTACAACTTAAAAGCTGTTTCATACACATTACTTCACATTATGATAACCCTGTGAATTAAGACTAGACAGATGTTATCCTCATTTTACATGGAAGAATGCAGGTTGAGAGACAACAAGTGATTTACCCAAGATCAAAGAGCCGGTAAGTGGGAAAAATGTGCTACAATCCAGGCCTCTGGGTACCTAGGTTTGTGTTTTTTCTGCCTTACCATAATAAAAACATTAATTTTATTTTCAAAGTAGCCTATTTACTGTGTCCTGAGTCAGTGATTTTCAGCCCTGGCTACCCATTAAAATCCTGTGGGGTACTTAAAAAAGTAACTCCCATACTAGAGCCCCACCTCAACCAACTACATGGGAATCTTTGGGTAGGGTTTTAGTCATTTGCGGTTTTTATTAACTCTCCAAACTGATTCTAATACACAGTGCCAAACGCTATTGTGTAGGTGCTTTATAAACATCTCATTTAAACTTCATCACCATCCCATCAGCTAGGTATCAGTATCCCCATGTTTCAGGTGAGGAAACAGAGGTGCAGGGAGGATAAGGAAATTTCCCAGCTGATACCACAATTCCCAAACTGTGCACCAAGATGTTCCGAGTTGCCACAGTGGGGTGTGCAGTGCATTTGAATTTTTTCAAGGAAACAGCAATACTAGACCTTGTGAACTGCTGGCTCAAAACAGTTTGTCGTTTCTACAGTAGATGGTGCTACAATCCCATCAATGTCGGGATTTTGCAAAACCGGGTTTTTCCACCACTGATGTGAGGTGACTGTGCAAGAGGAAATGCGGGTGGTGGTGTTCCACCTGATTTCAGAGCTAGAAAAGCAGCGTGGCTCCCAACAGTTGCAGATATCCCATTAATTATTGTGGTAACCTAATTGTGTTAACTATCGTAACTTGAATTAAAATATTTTTTCTTTTGATTTATGAGTATTGTTTTTACAAATGGTTATGCTGTTAGGGCATAAATATTTGTTAAGTTGTCTAGATGAGGTTACTTAATGAAGGGAAGTTTATGGCATTTAAAAAGAAAGGACGCTGAAGCACTAAGGGCACACCCTCATGCCAAGATCACACAGAAAGGAGAAGTGGTAGAATTTGAGTTTGGTCAGCCTGGCCTGAGGCTGAGCACTTCACCATTCCTCTTCCCTGGGATCAGCCAGTGCCTTTCTTCTGTGTCCTGTCCTAGATGTCAAACCCCACACGTTGAGTTAGAGGTCAACCTGCACTGATGGAGCAGACACAAAGTGAACGTTACTCTCAGGACCACAAATTATTACAATGTCCTTTGGCAAGTTATATAATGTCCCTCAGTCTCAGTTTCCTCATCCGTAAAACAGGGATAGTAAATTCCATACTACAGAGCTGTCGTGCGAGTTCACCAGATAAAAATCGTAAAATCTGTACGTAGTGTTTGTTCTTTCCCTGTCTCCCCTCCTCACTTCCAGGACAGACCTGAAGGCATAGGGACACAGTGTCCACAGAGGTGTGAAACACACACAATCTAACCATGTGTGTATGCCCAGCCTTCAACCTCTAGCACATTATTTATAACTACCTACCAACCTACGTATAATTGCAGCACCTCGGTTGATTAAATCAGCACACAATAAAATGATAGAACAATAAGGCAAATAAAATTAATCTTTTTTTTTTTTTTTTGCTGCAAAAAGCTTTATTGTTTCTGTTTGGTCCAGCGTAAGGGAGAGGGTTCCAGGGTGGTTAACGTGGTGATTAGTGGTTTCAGGGAGAGGCTCGGGCAAAAGCCAGATACCAGGGAAATGCAGAGGGGCCCCTCAAAGGCCTCTGGGCTCCAAAGGCTTCCTAGTCGTGCTTCAGGGTGAGCCTTTCGAAGAGATACTTGCCCTCTTGGGATCTTGCCTGGGGACCCAGCCTGTGGATGTTAGTGAGATGGTTGCCCATCTTCTTGATATGTTTCACCTCCTCATCCAGGAAATGGTTCTCCAGGAAGTCACAGAGATGAAGGTCTGTGCGGGTAGAACCCAGGGCACGCAGGTCCAAAGGGCCTGGTTCAGGGTCTTCTCCAAGACCAAGGCTGCTTCCATGGCATGCCGAGTTTTACACCACTCATCTTGGGACGGCTTTGCCATGTCCTGGAGAAAAATGCTGCCACCGCGCTGGTTTTGCAACTTTATGGGACACTCAGAGCTCTCACGCTTCCCTCGACCGACTCACGGAAGAACTGGCCCACGCCGTGCAGAGCCACATCGTCACAACCAAAATAGAAGCCCAGAGAAAGGCAGGTGTAGGAGGCCCGCAGAGGCGGGTTGGCCAGACTGTTGATGGCAACCTCCACCTCACTGGAATAATTCTGATGAATTTGGGAGCTCATGGTTGTTCAGCAATGAAGAATTAAGATTTTTTTTAAAAAATGGTGTCAGCTGGTCTCAGAGGTTGAGGATGGCTGAGGTGGTTTGGAAGGTGGTGACTCGGGCAGAGGATGGAGGGTAGTTGGAAAGAAGGGCTGTGCCCAGGTCTGTTCCGTCCAAACCCTGTTGAAGCAAGAGGCAATCTCAGGACTGCCGAGGGCACTGTCTAAAATAAATGCTTGAACTCACTCTCCTTTCTCCACCTATCCTGCCTGGACAACTACTGCTATGGAGACATCCTCTGCCAGCACTGCAGTATTGTGCCAACTCCATAGTCACATACTTGTCCCTTTCCAGGTGCTCATTATATCACCGTACCTAATACTGCTGGATGAAAGGGATGCTCAGGACCTGAAAGATGTCCTCCATGTCATCTCAACACACACACTCCCACCATTGATTCTTAGCAACATCAGCCTCAGCACAAGTAACCACCTCCTCCAGGTGCGATTTGCAGGACGAAGGCCCGACACCAGCCTAGGTGCCTGAGCTTTCGCTTTTAGATACAATTTTGGGGGACTTGAAGGCTTTTATAACATAGACCTCTTCCTACAAGTGGTGACTCTATGTCTCATCTGGCAGGTGGTTGAACTCAAGGTCAGCTTCTGGGGAGGAAGTGAAAGAAGGAACAGCATCCCTAACACACTCATCTCATAAATATCTAGTGAGCATCTACTGTGTGCTAGGCACAAAGGCAGGGACATGAACAAAATGCGGTCACGGCCCTCCGTGGTTATGACCTAATGAAGGACACGGGCAATTACAAATTCCATGTGATACATGCTAATGCAGGAAGGAAGTATAGGCATTATGGGAGCATGCGAGAGGGGCACAGAATCCAGACATAGAGGGTCAAGAAAGACTTCCTGGAAGAAGTGACATTTAGACTGAAATTTAAAGGAATTAGCCAAGGTAAGGAGGCAGGGAGCATTCTAGGTAGAGAAAATAGGACAGCATGGGAAAATGTCCAGGGATGGAAAAAGAAAATCTATGAGAATTGGGTATATTGCACGATTGTGCGAAGGGGTTGGGGCACACTTATGACTGCTTTTACAGTCCAAAACCTACTCAGGTTTTTTCATTTAACAACCATTTCCTGAACTCCTACACGTGTAAAGACCCTTTGCCGCTGTGTGTATGTGGACAACTGCACACCATGACAGCGGAAGCCTAACACTAATCTTCCCTGTCTTGCGACATTCAGATACTACCTTCTTAAGACTCTCACGATCCCTCGCGAGAGTCCTATCTAAATGACAGGCCTGGCTTGCCTCTTTTTTTTCTCTCCTCTGCTTTGACTCTTGATTGTCATCTGTGGACCTGCTTCGCATTTCAGCAGCCCTGATGAGAAACCCCTCAGCCACCAGGGTCGGTGGTTCAGAAGTGAGGTGACAGCAAGGTGGTGCTCCACCCATTCTGAATGTGGGTCGAAAAGGGGTATTAAGCTAAGTAACATCACAGTGTGATGTGACCATAAATTCTTAACTGGGCAGGTCATGGGGAGTAACTTTTTATCACCCTAGTCATATCACATTTTAGTAAAATCTTCATCTTTGCCTTAAGCAAGCCCTGTCCACTGTTTCTGTGCATCTAGGTGAACACACCTTTGAAACGCTCCCTTTCGGACCCCTTATTTTAAAGCATGACCATCTGCAAGGCTAATTTCCTCATCTGTAAGAGAGCACATGATCTTAACTATCCTGTAAGCCAATCCCTGCCTTGCTTAGTTCCCTCCTTAATTCCAAATGCCTAAAAGAAGTTGCAAACTGCCATTTCTTGGAAACATTTTTCTCTGTCTGTTGAGATCATGCTTCTGGGGTATTCTCTATTTGTCTCAAATAAATTTTTATAAAAATTCCCTACAGTTTGGGACATTCTCACATCCACATGAGTCTGAGAAACCTGGAGATGACTCATTGCTCCTATCAGAAACTTAAGCATAGAGAAAGGTGACAAATATGGTATTTACTTTATAGCTGAGAGTTGGACACCAGGATTCCATCCATGGTGGAGGAGATGATTGGCTTATTCTATTTAAATCTTTGGATCTCCCAGTTTGTGCAAGGCTGGAGGTTGGGGTGGGTGGTGTTACAACAGCCAGTCTCGACATGCTTGCCCTCTAACATGCACATGGTGGCCTCTTTTTTATTATTATTATTATTATTATTATTATTATACATTCTTTTTTATTGTATCTTTTCCATTACCATTTATCTCGCAGTGCCTCCTGACCATGACGGTCCAGGCCAGTCCTGATGCTTCCAACCATCCCCAGCCTGGGATTCGGAGTTGCCTAAAACACCAACCTCCCCACCCCGCCATCTGTTAAAAAAAAATGATTATAAGCAAACTTAGCCAGGATAGAAATATCCCCAAGTAGACGCTGTTTCCGAAACGCCACTGAAGACTTCAAGCTGGCTGCTCAGCCCCTGACCTGCGTGTGACCCGGGCAAGACCTATGCCCTTCCCAGTTCTGGGGAAAGACTCAGCCCCTCTGGCCCTCCCTGCCCCAGTTTGCTGACCTCATAGGCGCAGGTGAGTGGAGGCTTAGCTGGACAGGGACCTTTCACCTCCTTCCTGCCCACTCATTTCCCTGCAGCAGCCACAGGTGCCTGGATGTCAGGCAGACATCTGACTCCTCTAGTGGCAGAAGCAGGAATTGGAGCGGACTCTGCCCCCCTAAGAGGGTTTAAGATGCTAGCCCAGGCTTTGGGGGCTCCCTAAGGTTCCTCCTCAGGTGGCTGTGTGGTAATCCTCAGGGAGGGGAAGGGCTGCCTCACTGAGTTCTGGGACCATCGCCTTTTGGAGGCCCTGCCACGTGAGGACAGACTAAGTCAGGCCCCAGAGGCACTCACGGACACCTGAGAATAATTCTCAGGTCCTAAAACCTGAGAATAAGGTGGTTTCAGAGGGACCCGGGCCCTGCTGTCTAAGGGACCGGACAGACCTGGTACTTCAGTCATCTCCAAAGCTCCCTGCTCTGTCCTGCCCGGCCGGCTGGGATGCTGGTATTTGCGGTCGGTCTGCGGGGACTCTCCCAGCCTCCACGCCTCGGTTCCAGGGTAAAGGTGAGGCCGGGCCCCTCCCTTCCCGTTAGGGGCGCCCCGGGGCCGTTTCCGGCTGAGTCAGCTGGGCTGGCGGGCGCCGCTCCCGCAGCCTGGGTCAGCCTGGGTCAGGCTCGCCCGCTGGGACTTGCAATTCCTCCAACGCAGGGCAGCCCTCCCTGGGCTGCAGTGCCCTCGAGATTGGCGGCCCCGTGGCCCGATAGATGGACCGACGGCCCGCCGGCCGGGCGCGGGGGAGCCGCGAGCACCGGTCGAAGGGAGCGAGGGGGAGCGGGCGCGCACAAAGCCGAGAGCCCGCGCGGGAGTCCTGCGGGCTCAGATCCTCCGCGTCCAGCGCTGGCAATCCCTGCAGGCGTTCCTTGACCCCAGCAAGTCGGGCGCCTCGCTTCGAGTCCCCTTCCCTCCTGGGACAAACGTAGTGTTATTCGGGACTTTCATTGAAGAGCGCTTCCTCCCTGCTCAGACCTTCCCTAGTGAAGTAACTCCTGCAGCTAAAAGAAAGCAATTGTCTCTCCTGACGGCTCCTTCCATCTGTCTCAAGAGGCACCGGGGAAAGGATATATATATACATGTGAGGCTTACATATGAAAGGCAGTGTGAGGAATCTTTAAGAGCATGGGTTTGAGTCCCGATTTGCCGGGTTTCTTTCTTTCATTCATTCATTCTTTCATTCACTCATTCATTCATTCAATTGGCACTGTGTTCCTGTTGTTTGTCAGAGGCTAATTTCCTCATCTGGAAGATGTATAATAATTATTATTGTTCCGGTTTCTTAGAATTAAAGTGAAGATTAAAATAGACAAAAACGTGGAACGTATTTAGCACAGGATATGGCACATAGTATGTACTCAGTGCATGACTGTAAAATGTGCCTGTCATGGTACAGCACCGTACCCCAAAAGCTAGGAATTTCACACAAAAAGGAAAATACACCAGGGCAGACGGGGTTTGTATCACCACCCAAATCATACTGGGTAGGCTATGACTGGCTTCCCACCAATCGTTTGTTTCCCTTCTGGATAAACCAGTCCCAATTGAAAGCAAGCTGGGAATTGGGATAAAAGAATGCTTCCTAAAACTCCTAAAACATGACTTAATCTCTCCTCCCATCTATACACGAGCCCCCCAACATGCACACACACTCAAGGTTTTATCCCAGTCCCCAGGGCCACAGGCCGGGAGGCAACGGGGCTGTCTCCTTGTTAGCTTGATGCAATGAACTCGATTTTTTTTTTCTTTTTAATCATAAAGTATAGATTCTTCCCCTCCTCTTTGTCTTGCTGCCATTGTCCAAACTAGAGTCAGTTTCTGGAGGCACCAAACATCTCATCTGAGTCTGGAAAGATGAGTGAGAGTTCACAGGTAAAGAAAGAATAGGTCATTTCAGGTACTGAAAGGACGCAGACCAGGCTCCAAGACCTCACAAGACATGTTCTGTGGGACGACATGCAGCTCTGTGTAATGGAACCTAGGTCCCAGCTGAGGCACTATGGTAGCTTAGCACATGACCTTATGGGCCAGATGGCCTGTTTTTTTTGTTTTTTCTTAATATTGCAGTTTTTCTTTAATCACTGTGTTTTCCATAGGTAGAATGGATACACACTTATGAAATAACACAAAATCTGCTTTTTCAAGCACTTGATTTCAGAAAAGCCAGTGAAAGTAAATTCAGCATTGTTGGTTGTACATGAATCTTAATTTACAAGGCAATTTCAAAAAATTAAATAAATAGAAATATAAAGACAATTTCACACATATCTGGATTGCCAGAGGAAGCCCTCACACTTCTAAACCACTTTGGAGGCCTAAAACTGAACAAAAAAAAGTGTTGGAATGAGACACTGAACACTTACATGTCCTGCGAGAGGGGTGAGTCAATCATCTGGGGCAGGATGAATGGTCCCTGTGAGCTGAGTGTCTAAGGAAAAGCAGGAAGTTAAAGCCAAGTATCCATCATGAGCAGTTAGGGTCCATGGACCGAGCCCCCACAACAGTCATACACCGCCTGGGTTTGAATCCAGTTCTGTCACTTATTAGAAAGTTCCTTAATTCCTCTATGCCTCCATTCTTCATCTATAAAGTAAGATCATAAAAGTATCCACCTCCTAGGGTTGGGAGGATTCAATAAATTGATATATGAAGAGAACATAGAACAGCACTGGTACATAGTAAGTGTTCCATAAATGTTAGATGTATTTTTTTTTAATTTATAAACTCAAATAAGAGTTTATTTGAACTAAAACTGAGGACAATTGCCGGGAAGCAAGATCTCAAATGCTCCTAGATATTTCTATTTACAATTCACAGGTAAGCTTTGGAGCAGTCACTTTTTTCTTCCGCCATTCAACCCCAAGTACAACCTCTACAAGAAGCTTTCTTTGATTAATCTGAAAGGACTATCCATTGTGTACAACCTCAATGCACTTCATTTCTCTGTATCAATGTTTTAACAAACCTCTCCAACACTGGCCTGGGGATGGGTCACATCAAAAAAGAGGAAAGTTTACTGCAGCAAGTAAAGATGTTTTGTGACACAAGGACTCAATACATTCAACATTTAGTCAGCAAATATTTACTGAGCGCTTACTATGCGCTAGGCACCATGTTTCACAAGCCTTTCCCTAGAGCCCTACGTTGTGGGAGAATTGGATGAAGAGCGATTGGTTTAGAGGCCTCAGAAAGACCGATTTTTGTCTCTAATATCTGTCTTCCTGACTACTTGATGGATTTAACACTGATTTTGTGACGAACAAGTTTAGGTTCTTGTCTCTCGATGTAAAAGAATTTAGAACAGGACACTGCCATAAGCAAAGGCAGATTTACTGAGTCTCTGCAGAGGGCAAGAACCTTGAGATAAGTCCCCAAGTTTTGCATCCCAATTTCAGGGTTTATGGGTTTTTTATGGGAACATGGGAGTTGCTGTGGTTAACCAATCAGGTGTAGGTTAGTAGGCTTTTTTTTTTTTTTTTTGGAACACTGATGTCCAGGTATACCCATATGTCGGCAAAGCGAGGCCTTCTGGAATCATGCAGCACATATTATGGGATGCAGGAAGGGACTTTCCCAAACAGGTATTGAGTTGGTCCCTGTGATTGATGGCTTGGCTTTAGATCTGCAAAACAAACTTAAAAGAAGTGAGGGTAGTACCTGGACCATTGTTTTATAACTACCTATTGATAACTGCCATAGTTCTGGCAGGGCTTAACTCGGAGCAATTTTGGGGAACATTTCATTTAACTTGTTTCAATTTCACTTCTTCAAACCTCCTTTAATGGTAATGCATTCTCATTGTGTCAAGGTTCTAGGTGACCCAGAGTAGATCTGCTATCTAACAACAGTAGGCATCCCGTTATCTGATCTACTCATCTTCTGGGATCCATAAAGGACTTCAGTGGATCTGTGGACACTGAAAGTTATGTGTTTATCTGCATTTTCCCCCCTGGGAGTTCTATTTCAGGTACTAGAAGAACAAAATGTGATAACCTTCCCAATTACAAAATACCTTTTAAAAAAACATAACAAAAACATTTTTTTAATACAGAGCAGAGTTTGAAGGAAAAAAGAAAAGAAAGGGAAGTCTACAGTGGCAACAAAGAAACATGTGAAGACTCGTGGCCCCGTGAAGACAGAGGCAGAGATTGGAGGTCTGCTGCCACAAACCAAGGAGCACATGGGGCTCCCAGAAGCAAGAAGAGGTGAGGAAGGATTCTCCCCTAGAACCCCCAGAGACAGCACGGCCCTGCTGACATCTTTGGACTTGGACCTCCAGAATTATGAGAGAATAAACTTCGGTTGTGTCAGTCACCCAGTCTGTGGAGCTCTGTTATGGCAACCCTAGGAAGCTAACACAGATGGGGTGGAGTGGTGTAGAGACAGGGGGTTAAAAGGATTCCAACACAAAATTGACAACATTTACACTTTTGCAGGAATATGTCAGATTAACTCATTTTAGGACACCAGAAAGCTGTGTTGGATCGTGGGGAAGGGGGTGGGAGGAAGGCAATAGGGGGGTCGGAGGGGAATAGTGCTGGTGGGGGGACACGGGGCTTCTAAGGGTTGAAGCTGTCTGGGGCCAAACCAGGGCTGCGCTGAGAGCACGGGTCCAGGGGAAGGCACGGGCCTTGAAAGAGAAGCCTTCCTATCAGTACTACCTAAGAAGTGACTCTGGGGACAGGTCACTTCTGGGTTCCCCAAAGGCAGAGGTTCTCACTCCTCACCCCAAGGACTTCATTTATTAGCCTCCATCCTTGAATTCGCCTTCTGGTTTTGTCTCCAAAAAAATTTGCCTATCAAGAGATTCTGATTACCAAGTGAGAACTAATAATTATTTATTCATTCACTTCAACATTTACCATATGCCAGGTTTGTGCTACTAGGTGGTAATAAAACCCGAAGGAATTGCTTCTCTACTCTTAAGCGGTCTAAATTTAATTTAAATAATTCTAGTCAAAATTAAATCACTTGACATTTCAGTTAGCCTAACAACTCTATTTGAGAGCAAGTGTGTGGATTGCATCAGGCTTTTTGAAATATTGAAAATAGCTCTGGGGACCTTTTTAGTGTGGATAAGGCTAATTTCCTAATTCAGAAGGGTGAGCAGAGAACAAAGTCTTTTGTTTTCTAAGCCTGTGAGCCCTACTCGAAGATCACAGACCCTACAGTGGAAATAAAATCAAAGCAAGATTTAATGCCCCTTCATATAGGCTGTCCGACCTAGAGGCAATAACAAAACAAAACAAAGGGGAAAAAAAAGAATAACAAGGGTTGACAAGCATGTGGAGAAACTGGAGCCTTCATAAATGGTGGGAATGTAAATGATGTCCCTGCTTTGGAAAAAAGTTTGCTGGTTCCTCAAGGAATTAAGCACAGAATTAAGATGTGACCTAGCAATTGTGCACTGAAGGAGTGAATTTTATTGTATGTGAATTGTATCTCAATGATAGCAAAAAAGGAAGTCTTCGGCACATCTCTGTGCTCTGTCCATGGTTTTTTCTGATTGCCATCTCCAGAGGCTACCACTTTTAACTGTCTCTGGTGCATCTTTTCAAAGAAAAGCTACATATCTATAGATATATAGAGACACAGGTATTATTTTTTATGCAATTAAAAAAGTTCATACAAAGAAATATTATTCTGGACATCTCATATAAATGAAATATGCAATGCATGGTGGGTCAAAAGTAGGTTTACAGTTGCAAGTACACAAAACAGTTAATTGTTGGAACATTATTAATTAATTATTGTATTATTTTCCATATGAACAACTGTAAACCTACTTTCTCCCCAGCCTGTATATGGCCTCTTGTGTTTGTCTTCTTTCACTTAGCATAATGTTTTCAAGGTTCGTCCATATGGTAGTATATATCATAATTTCTCTTTATGTTCATTGTGTGGATATACCACATTTTATTCATCCATGCATCAGTTGATGGGCATTTGGGTTGTTTCCTCTCTTTGGTTGTTATGAATAATGCAGATATAAATATTTGTGTACAGGTTTTTATATAAACATATTGGGCATATAGGAGTGGAATTGCTGGGTTATATGGTAGCTCTGTTTATTTGATTTATTTATTTTTTTTTTTAAGAAATGGGGGGGGAAGAGAGAAACATTGATTTGTGGTTCTACTTATTGATGCATTCATTGGTTGATTCTTTTATGTACCCTGACTGGAGATTGAACCCAAAACCTTGGCTTCTCAGAACAACATGCTAACCAACTGAGCCACCCAGCCAGGCTGGTAACTATGTTTAATATTTCAAGGAAGAACCAAACTTTTTCCAAAGTGGCTCCACCATTTTAGAATCCCACTAGCAGTGACCAGGGCTCTAATTTTCCCCACTATCTTAGGGTTTTGAAGCAGTATCCCATCATGGTTTTGATTTGTATTTCCTAACAACTAATGATGTTGAGCATATTTTTATACATATATTGGCTATTCGTATATATTTTTAAAGAAATGTCTATTTAACTCCTTTGCCCATTAAAAAAAAAAGATTTTATCTATTTTTAATTTTTTTTAGAGAGAGGGAAAGGAGGAAGCAAGAGAGGGAAAGAAACATCACTGTGTGAGAGAAACATTGATCGTTGCCTCTAACACATGCCCCAACCGGGATTTGGGCGGCAACCCGGGCATAACGGAACTGGTGCCTTCCGCTTTGCGGGCGCCACTCAACCAACTGAGCCATGCCGGTCAGGGCGCCTTTGCCCATTTTTAAATTGGGTTATTTGTCTTTTTATGTATTCTGGATACAAGTCCTTTACCAGCTGTACGATTTGCAAATATTTTCTCCCATTATATGACTGCTCTTACTTTTAAGGTATTTTATTTATTTTTAGACGGAGGGCAAGGGAGGGAGAAAGACTGAAAGAGAAACACCAATGCGTGGTTGCCTCTTCTTGCCCCGCCCCCCAGGGACCTAACCTGCAACCCAGGCATGTGCCCCAATTGGGAATCCAACCGGCAACCTTTGGTGCACAGGCCTGCGCTCAATCCACTGAGCCACGCCAACCAGGGCAGTGCTCTTACTTTTAAATGCTAGTTTGACCAACTACAAATTCTAGTTTGCCATTTATTTGCTCTTAGACACTTAAAAATATTACTCCTTTGATATCTAGCATACATTAATGACAGAAGGTAAGGACTCATGTCATTCACCGCTTCTGAACAATTCTCAGCTACTGTCTCTTAGAATATTGCCTCTTTTTTATTCTTTTTTTTTAACAGAACATCAATTCGACAGATATTAGTCCTCATTCTGATCATTATGTCCCTTAACTTTTTCTGCATATTTCTCATCTTCTGTCCCTCTCTGTTGCATTCTGTGTTATTTTTTGGATTTTTTTTTTTTTTTTTAGTTTACCAATTATTTCTTCCACTCTATCTAATCTGCTGTTTAACTCACCCATTTAGTTTTTAATATTGATTATTATGGCTTTTATTTTTAGACTTTCAATTTGATTTGTTTTTCAAAACTCCATCTTTTCTGATAGCATGTGGTCCTTTCCCCATGTTTTTAGTTTCTTCTCATTTTTCTTTAAACTTTAAAAAAATTCTTATTTATGCCTTTTTCCTTTTGCCACACCTACTGTGAGGATGAAGACCATTCTTGGCAATCAGACTGCCGATATTCCAAAAAATGCAGACATTATCCTGAAGGAAAGCACGGTTATTGTGAAGGGCCCAAGAGGCACCCTGTGGAGGCACTTCAATCACATATCGAAGTACAGCTCCGTCTCCTTAGAATGAAAGAGAAGAGGCTCCCGGCTGACCGGCCGACCGATGGTGGGGAAACAGAAAGGCACCAGCCACCGTTAGCGCTACCTGCACAGAGCATGAGCCATGGTGTTAAGAGTGGGCTTCTGTTACAAGATGAGGTCTGTGTACGCTCACTTCCCCATCAACGTCGTGATTCAGGAGGATGGTTCTCTCCTGGAAATCAGAAATTTCTTGGGTGAGTGCTAATTCATTGTTTATTATGTTAAAAACATTTCCCCATTATGCTACTATTATTTCAGGCTTTTCAAAATTATTTGGATTACAGTTAGCTTCTCATTGTATGGTTTCCCTACTTTGATGTTTGTGAGTATTATCCGGTTTACTAATAAAAATGTAATAAGCATGAAAAAACAAAGAAATTTCTTGGGTGAAAAATATATCTGCGGGGTTTGGATGAGGTTAGGCATGGTTTGTTCATTATCTCAAACCCTGAAAGATGAGTTGATTCTTGAAGGAAAGGGCATCGAACTTGTATCGAATTCAGCTGCTTTGATTCAACGAGCCACAACAGTTAAAAACAAGGATATCAGAAAATTTTTGGATGGTACCTAAGTTTCTGAAAAAGGAGCAGTTCAGTAGACTGATGAATAAGATCTAAGTTGTGCAACTATAGAAAGAACAAGATGCTGAATGATTCCTCAGACTTATTTGTGTTATTTTAAAGATGCACTGAAAGCCATGTATTGAAAAAAATAAATTTAAATTAAAATAAGTAAGTAATTCTTATTTTTCACTCTGTACCTAAAAGGGTCTTATGCAGCTGTCTATTGAGTATGCTGATATTTGCTCGTGGAGACTTTCTTCTTTTTCTTTTTCTTTTTTTCTTGTTGAGTTTTGAGGAGTTTATTTGAGCCAAGACCAACAATTGTTAGGAAGAAAGATCTCAAATGTTCCTACCTTTTTCTTTGTTTTTATTTTTCATTTTTATTGGTATTCGAGTTTTACTTATCCAAACTTTTTTTGCCTGGGGCGAGAGTAGCTTCTCCAGAAAAGCTTTGTGCAAAGCGTCTTCAAAGAAACACCAATCCATCCCTTGGCTTGTGGCAGCACACCGCCAATCTCTGCGTCTGTCTTCGCATGGCCATCTTTCCTCTGTGTCTAAATTTCCCTCCTGTAAGGACTCCAGTCATATTGAGATAGGGTATGTGGTGAATGAAATAGCTGCAAATAAATAAAAGCCACAGGGACTGTTAATAAGGAAGACCACCCCTACAATGGATTGATGGCTTAAAACTGGCAGAAACCTGCTCAATCCAACATGGCGATTAATTCCACCTATGGTAACCCCTAGCCTGAACATTAACATTCTAAACAATACACCCCTCGTCACCATCATCTGAACATAGAAGCCCATCTAAGGACACAAAATGGCCCACAATGCTCCCCTGGGAAATCTCCACTCCTTTCCTGGGAAGATCCTGAATATTCCATCCCCCTTGTCGAATACCCTACCTATACCTCCATCAGTTAAATGAACTTCAACGAAAGAAGCAAATCCTGGGAAAAAGGGGCTGCTTTGCTTGTGGGGTAGCCCACTCTCTGCCTCGCTACTTCACTAATAAACTCACTTTCACTTTAAACTCTACACTGGCTCATCTTTGAGCTCTTTCCTGTGCAAAGCCAAGAACCCACATGGGTTCTAGACTGTCAGGTCCCCAGACCCATGGAACGTCCACCTCCACGTTGGAGTAAGGCCCACCTTACTCCGGTATGACCTCATCTTAATCTGATAACATCTTCGAAAACCCTATTTCCAAATACGATCATATTTACAGGTTCCTGGGGTTATGGTATCAACATATATTTTGGCAGAACACAGTTCCACCCAAAGCACTATCCTAGTTTGCTTTCTGGAGTTACTAGAATTGGCTTTGCCCAGAACCTCTGGAGGATTACATTGTTGACGTTAAGAAATATTCAACCTTTTAGAGAATTTTTATAAGAGTTTATTTGAGCCAAAAGCAGTAACAATTGCCAGGAAGCAAGATTTCAAATCTCTAAAGAATTCACTAAAGACAGTTCATAGTTACTCTTATGCATTTGAGATTAACGAGGTAATGCAAGAAGAATCACGGCAAAGGTGGGAGAAAGCAAGACTGGACTGGATTACAGGATCGTTAAGATTCTGTGCTCTCTCTAGGGTGGCGATGCTAATTTCAAAGGTGTGTTAACCTGGATGCTCAAAAACAATGCACAGGACTTGCTTAAGGCAAAGATAACTCTCTTACTAAAAATTGATATGCCTGGGACACGACTGCCCACAAATGACCTGCCCAGTTAGGAATTTATAATGAGATCGCCCTGGAGGTTACTTTCCATATAACCCCTTTGCTGTCCTAATGTTGACTTCTGCGAGGGTCTGACTCACTGCTTCAGTTTCTGCCCTGAGTATTGCTCACTGCGCAAACATACCGCTGTAGGGGGAAGGCGGTGCATTAGAGTGCAGCCAGGCCCAGCCTCAGCCCTGTCCCACTGTGGAGCATGTTCTTCAAACTGGGTGGCCTCAACCCTCTATTTAAATCCCAGCCCTACTCATCTCATAAGGGGTTTTAGTCCCTCCACTCCATTCCCTCATGTGCAAAAGGACGTGATACTATTTAGATTGTATGTGCATGGAATACTACACTTTCATACAGCGGGGATGGGAGGGGCTTTTTGACAGTATGTAACAAGAGTCCAGAAAGGCATGCTCTCATGTTTTCACTCTTAGGAGTTACTCTTGAGGAAATACTTGGACAAGTGTGTAAACATGTAAGTATAAAGATATTCATTGCGGTTTTGCTTAGAGAAGTAAAAAGTATAAACATTCCAAATGACCTATATAAAGAGAACTGATTTGATTTTAAAGAGGTGGTAATTTAATTGACTTCTTTATTCTGTTTTTCTTATTTTTCTTTTTTGAGTGGGAGAGAAACATCAATGTGTAGTTGTCTTTCATGCCCCCCCACCTCCACTGGGAATCCGGCCTGTAAGCCAGGCATGTGCCCTGACTGGGAATTGAACTGGTGACCCTGTGGTTTGCAGGCTGGCACTCAATCCACTGAGCCACACCAGCTGGGGCTCTTTATTCTTACCTATAGTTTTTCTCTCAGGACCACAAAACTCTTGCAGATATAAAAATAATGTCTTTTTATGAAACAACTAAAAATTTGAACCCTGAGTATTTGATGATATTAGGAATTATTGATATTTCAGATATGTAATGGTGTTGTAGTTTTGTTAAAAAAAAAGTTGGGCACGTCTCTAACTTTTAGAGACGAATACTCAATATTTATAGGTGAGTTCATAAGCTATACGGAACGTACTACGAATAATACGGAAAGGAGAAGGCGCACGGGCGTGTGAATGGGGCAGGACTGGGAAGGTTTAAGGTCATGTCTGTGGCTGAGTGCTGGGTATATAGAGGCCCTTGTGCCTATTTTTGTGTATGATCTAAATCCTTCATAATAAAAAGCTAAACAAAGAAGATGTATAATTGAATTCTGGTTTTATAGACTCTTCTTCTAGGTATCACAACTTCTATGGTTGTTTTATTTTTATTTTTTTATTTTTACAGAGAGTGGAGGGGAAAAAGAAAGAAAGGTAGAGAAATAGCAACCTGTGAGAGAAACATCAGTGGGTTGCCTCTCGGCCTGCAACCAAGCATGTGCCCTAACTGGGAATCGAACCGTCAACCTTTTGGTTCACAGGACAGCGCTCAGTCCACTGAACCACACCAGCCAGGGCCCTAAAGTGATTTTACTGACACTTCCCTATTACGTAATTTTTGTAAATATCATCTGTTTCCGTAATTTACCAGGTTGTTCATGGTCCAAGATGAAGTAAGCATGAAAGTGCTTTGACAACTGACAGCCCTATATGTATATAAAGAATGATGATGACTCATTAATTTTCCAGACTTGTATTGTTGTGCTCTTTGGTGGAACAAGAGATAAGTTAAATTTTTGCCCTCAAAGAATTTATAGCCTAGATTTCCCTTGCTTTAAGTGACTTTTCTCAACAAGGCAGTGCAAAAAGGGATACAACAAGCCCACATATATAATTGAGGCTGAGTTTGGTGTTGGAAAACTCATTCCCATTTAATCAAGTGTGGGTGTACAGAATTGAATCAGGGTATTAGATTCCTGGGGGTGGACTGGGGCAGGAACCCTGTGGTCTTGTTCATTGCTGCATCCCCAGCACCTAGTACAGCCTCTGGCATATAACATAAGGATAATAAAAATAGTGATGATAATAGTCCTGGCTGGTGTGGCTCAGTGGATTGAGCGCCAGCGTGCAAACTGAAAGGTCACTGGTTCAATTCCCAGTCAGGGCACATGCCTGAGTTGCGGGTCAGGTCCCATTTGCCTCTCTCCATTTAGGGGCGTACGAGAGGCAACCAACTGATGTTTCTCTTACACATTGATGTTTCTCTCTCTCTCCTTCTCCTTCCCTTTCCCTCTCTCTAAAAATAAATAAAATAAAATAAATAGTGGTGATATGACAATAATAATATATAAAAATAATAATAAAATATAACTAGCATCTGTTAAGCACTTCAGTGCCAAACACTGTGCCAAATGCTCCGTCTACATAATTCGATTTAGTCTTCAAAGCAGCCTTAAGGGGGTAGGCATCATCATTCCCACTGAGAAAAAACTGAGCCCACAGGTCACTTGGTCGGTAAGTAGTGGAGCTGAGCTTCAAATCAGATCTAACTGACCTGAAAGCTGATGCTCTTAACCTGGAACTACCAAAGTGAAAAATCCACTCCTATTCCTGTGTCTCTACTTGGAGGGACAGTGGGGACAAGCTGGTGGAGCTTAATGATGCTCACTCTTGAGACTCCTCAGCCAGCTCCCCCAGCTCTGATTCTACCACCCCCCAGCTACTTTCTGCTGTGTTTTGGGACCCCAGGTGGACTTTTGTACAGAGAAAAGAAAGCACTCATTGACCTTTCAGGGCAAGGTCTGGAAGGTTTATTTTTCACTGATTTAATAAGTGGAAGCTAATTAATAAGTGTTTATATGTCAATTTCTTGAGTTTTAATAACATTGAGTTATTATTACATATATTACATGTTTAAAATTTGTATTAATTTTATATGAGCTATATAATCAATCTTATTTCTTATTTTTTAAAACATTGATTTTAGAGAGAGAGAAGGGAAGGGAGAGAGGGAAATATCGATTTGTTGTTTCACTTATTTATGTATTCATTGGTTCATTCTTTATGTGCCCTGACTGGGGACCAAACCTGCAAGCTTGGTGTGTCAGGATGACACTCTAACCAAATGAACTACCCAACCAGGGCTATAAAGATTTAAGTGATAACCCGGCTGGTGTAGCTCAGTGGATTGAGTGTCGCCCTGCAAACCAAATGGTCGCCGGTTCGATTTCCCAGTCAGGGCACATGCCTGGGTTGCTGGACAGGTCCCCAGTAGGGGGCGTGAGAGGGGCACCCACACATTGATGCTTCTCTCCATCTCATTCTCTCTCCCTTCCCCTCTGTCTAAAAATAAAATAAATAAAATCTTTTAAAAAAACAAAAACAAAAATTAAAAAAAAAATTTAAATGATAAGACCCAGAGTCTTATCAACTAAAAGTATGACTATACTATCAAGCTTCTAGACCTGTAAGTTGAATAACTGGAGTGTAGGAGGGAGGAAGAGTCCTAAAGGCAAGTAGATCAGTCTCCAAAATGCTTTGCCCAATGATTATTTGTAGAGATATTTAATAAGCAATTGTTAAATAAATGATTATAAAAAAGAGGAAAATAATGATAAAATTAAAAGAGGGAAATATTTTCATAAATACAATAGGAAAGCATTCAACTCAATATATCAAGAACTCAGAAAATTGACAAGAATAATATAAGCTCTTTAATAAAAAAAAAAAGTCAATGCCAAGTAAATGAATGATTGGTTGAGGCTACTGGAGAGATACCTCTCCTGGAACTCAGCATATTAACTTTTCAGGAGAGCACTGGGGACCCTATGAGGACAAGTGGACTTCAGGTATGTGAGAGGGGGACTTAATCAGGAAATGCAAAATACTTAGCAGCAGAGCTGGATTAGATCTCTTTCAGACAAGCAAGGGGACAGGAGAGGGATGCTGCATGACCTGACCCGGCGATCAGATGTCCCATGTTGGGAAAGCAGCCAGTAAACTCAGAAGCGTACGCTGGTGAGCTTCCTGCCTTGGAAGCAAACGTGTAGCTCTACTGGAAAGGAGTTAGAGGGTGAACCAACACTCGGGGGAGGAAATCCAACCCTGACAGGTGGACAGCATTCCTGGGAAGAAGACTCTGGGAGGAGGAGGACAACATTGCCCATGATGGCGACGACTTGCCTTCCTTCCTGGCTTGGAAGACATAAGGGAGCTGCAGGTAGCCCATGTCTACTGTTTACTAGGTGATTCAACCAAAGAACCTGAACTTCCTGCAGTGACGAACCCAGCACATAACTCACGTCCACAAAAACACCAACCAAGTGACCTGCAGGAGGAGGCTGTGAAAGCCACATGCTCAGGCACCCTGGGGCACCAGGAGTCACACTGACAATGAGAACAACAGGCTGGGATCCACCGAGAGTGCCCACGCTGCTAGTGTACACACACCTGCACTGATATACACACACCTGTCCCAATGTACACACTCAGAGCCCCCTGGGCTCTACACATCCCTTTACCCACCAAGCTCATTCTTTTGGGTGGCCCCCATTTTGAGTGAGTCCCAAAGCTGCTGGTTTGCTTTGCTATGAAAGGAGACTCTCCATAGTCCTCTCTTCTTCCTTCTCTGGACTTCGGGACCTCTCCCTGTTCTGCAGAGAGAGAAGGGGCAAGGGACAGCTATATAAGTTCATCATAGCAGCTTGAGAACAAGAAGCTGCCAGGACCCCATAAAAGCACTGAGTTACAGAACTTGATCCACTAGAAGGAATGTGCAAGCGTCGTGGAGCTCAGTCAGTTTAACAGTGAGGACCTCGAGACTGGAGGGAGGAGGAGATTTGCCCATTGCTCCTGGCTGGGCAGTGGTCGAGTTTGAGTTTGGTGATGTGGGTGGGATGGGTAGACAGAGTTCCAATTCAGTCTCGCTCATGGTTTTAGTGAGTTCAGGGGACTCACTGACCTTCAGTGCTTGTGAGTCACCAGAGATTGATCAACAGATAACCGCTGAGCATCTGGTTTGTACAAGGCACAGATTAAGCGGAATATCCATATACATGGGAGGGGAGAATATATTTTTAAATCTTAAAATGACTTCCTTGCAAAGTGATTACAATCTAATGACAGAGATAAGTAAAATGTTTGTAATAATTTTTAAGAACAGTGCAGGAGTTTCACTGGACAGAACATGCTTATCAATTGAGAGACTTTAATAAACGTTGAATGCTGTGACATCAGGAAGTGATACTTCAATATGCAGAACCAGAGGTGGGGGGATGGGGAGGTTTCGGGGCAGAATGAGGGATCTGGAAGCTTGAGATACCCAGTGGCATTAGCTGCCTTTCAGGATCCTCGGAGGAGGGGTTGGTGGGGGCAGGGCTCAGGAGGACCCGGGGAGGAGAAGGGAGGGTTCTGCCTGACGAGCTTTCCTTGGAAGCAGCTTCTGCCCTTCTTGGCTGGGATCAGAGGCAGCAGGGCAGCCCCCTGCCCTCCATTAGCCAACCGGGAGCACAGCCACGGAGTTAGTCAGCTGGCAACTGAAATGCTTGGGCATCTGTGTCTGGGCAAAAGGTGCCAGCAGGCCAGGAAGAGGGAGAATGAGCCCCTGTGTGCACGTGTATATAAATATAGGGCATGTGTGCACAGCCGTACACAGAAGAGGGGGAAGTAGGAGTTGTAATTATGAATGAAAACATCACAGAAGTCAGGGGAACCCCATTGCCTCTCACGCCCTCTACACCAACTTCCACCTCGGTGAGACCGCAGGACACCTGCCTCTTCTTGCAGCCCCTGTGGCCACTTGCCAAGTAGCACAAAGCTCACTCCAGGCCTGGCTGGCCCCGTGGGCCTGTGCTCCCCCACTGTCAGAGAGCCCACTGTATTCAAGGACAAGGGGACCCAAAGCCTTCCTCTGAGTTTTAGCATTGAATAGTTTATGATTCCACGAAGGAAGGAGCGTGAAGTGTCAACACACGCATTTATCCTGAGTTGTTGGATGGACATGACTTGGTCGACCGCACAGAAAGAGAAAACTCTCTTATACACGTTTTGAGTGAGTTTCCCTTTGATTTTTATTACCTACAGGAGACAGAGAGCTGGAAAGTCAAAAAGATTTTATTGAGATTAGGAAACAGGGGCTTCTTCAGCCCAAATCTTTCCTAAGCTTTTTTATTAACAGGTTTTTTCAGAACACTCATTGAACTTTTTTCTTCTTCTCACAACACATGGTCAGAATAGAAAATTTGAAACTATCAGGAAGTATAAAACTAATTCATAATCCACCACCTACCTTTAGAAACTCCACAGACCCTAGACATGCCTACTATAGGGTGCCCCCATCACATTCAAATATTCCTACCTCCCATATTAAAGATTATCAAGTTAAGCTGAGTTGTCTAGTTGATACAGAGTCATATTTTATAGAGTTTTATATATATATATTTCTATATTTCTATATATATATTTTTTAATCCTTTCCCGAGGACATTTTCTCATTGTTTTTATTTTTTTTTTAGAGAGAGGGAAAGGGGGAGAAAGATAGAGGGAGAGAGAGAGAAATATCAATGTGAGAGACAAACATCGATTGGTTGCCCCCCATGTGCCCCAACTGGAGATCGAATGCACAACCTAGGGACGTGCCCTGACCAGAACGAACCAGCAACTTTTCAACCCACTGAGCGGCACCAGCCAGGGTATGTTTTGTAGAGCTTTTAATAAATGTTTATTGATTTTAATTTCCCCTTTTAAAAAAGTTGAAGACAATAAATTTTGTTTTCCATAAGAAATATTTTCGAGAGTCATTGAAAATTCTATAGGTCCCAGGCACTGGTGCCAGTTGTGACTGATGAATAAAGGGTCCTGCCTAGTGAAAAGTAATGTTAATATTAATGTTATTATTTAAGAGTATATCCTGTCACCCTGACCCATGTGGCTCAGTTGGTTGGGCATCGTTCTGCAAAGTGAAAGGTCACTGGTTCAGTTCTGGTCAGGACACATCCCCTGGTCGGGGTCCTGGTCGGGGCACATACTAGAGGCAACCGGTCAATGTTCCTCTCCGTTTCTTTCTCCCTCCCTTCTCGTCTCTCTAAAAATATATAAATAAAATGTCTCTCTGTTAACTTATATGACCCATATAGTTTTGAATACCATCTTTTCTACTCTTCATTGTTCTTCCAGCATTTCCCAAACAGAGCTCGGGGACAGAGGTCCGCGGTGCCATCAGCGCTCACAAACACACGCAACCGCCCTCCACAGCAGTGGAGCTTCTTAGTGCCGGTCCTGGAAACAGGCAGCTCTGCGGAGGAAAGGCTTGGAGGTCGCTCCTGCCCCTCCACCCTGCACTTCACAGGTAAAGGAAACTCAGGCCTGGAGGAGTGACTTGCCCCAGGCAGGTGTTTAGTTAGCACCAGAACCAGACTCAGAATTAAGGCTCCGGACCCAGGTAGGAGGTGAAGAAGGCACTATTTGCCTTGGGTGCCCTCGGCCCATATTTCAGGGCCGGTTCTGCCTCCCATGGACACCTTCCTCGGGCGCTCTGCCCCGCCATAGCCCTCCGTTCCACTCCCGCCTCCCACAGCCGCCTCTGCTCTTGACCCAATTTCCCCATCCAGATGCACTTGGCTGTTTTCCCTTCATTGCATATCTGTTGTTGTTACCATGTTGCACAAGCAGTTAATTTACAAAACTTTAGTAAATTTTTATTTTTTTTTCTCTGATTGTAAAAGTAACAGATGCACACAGAAGAAAATTGGGGGGAGGGAGAAGAAGCTCATAATCATATGACCATTGTTCAAATGTCATATGAGGTGACTATTATTAAATGTTGTTGCAAAAGAAATACAAGTAAAATAGAACCAATCCCAGAGCTGTCCTTTTTTTAAAAAATAAAATATCTCTGATACACAAAAATTAGTATTCATTTAACTCAATAAATATTTGTTGAGCACCTATGATATGCCAAGCACTGCTCTGGGTTTAGATCTATAGTAATTGGATAAAATAGTCCAGTCCTTGTCCACAAGAAGCTAGTTTTAGTAGGGAAAGATAGATGGTTAACAAATAAATATAAAATAGGTTTGCAGGTATTGAATATTACGAACGAAAAATGAAGGAAAGTAAGGGAGATGGAGAGGATGGGGAGTGTTGCTTTATACAAGATAATTAGGAAGGCTTCCCAGAAAAAGGACATTTGATCAGGGTTGAGAAGGGAATAAGAGGGTGAACCATTCATTTGTTCATCCATTCATTCAACGAATGTTTATTGAGTGTGTTCCAAACACCGAGGATACAGCAGAGAATAAAAGAGACATTCCTTTCTAGGCCACTGGCCCTCTCCTTCACTACAGATACCTGCTCTGTTCCACCCAGTGGCTTGAAGGCTGGAGAGCTCAGACAGGGAAGGAAGAGGAAGAGCTACCCTAAACATTTTAATGAAGACCTAAAATATCTAAAATGAACCAATCTCTACCTTCCTCCCAAATAAGACTTTTTCTCCTCACCACTTCCATCTTAATTTAAATGTTTACCAACTTTTTTAGTTCATGCTGTTATTTTTACTTGCCCAAAGTAATCATTATTATTAAAAATAGTTTTGAGCAATCATAATTTGTTTAAATTAATCTGTATGTTTTCTAAACATTTACTCACTATTTCTTCCTGCATCTCACTATATCCTTCTAGGTTCAGTTTTCTCAGAAACATGCTTCAGAAGTTTCCTTGGCAAGGGTCTATAGTGGTTAATTCCCTGTTTTTGTTTGTCATCTGAGGGTGTCTTTAAGTTGCCCTGTTTTTTCAAGAATAACAGCTTTATTCAGATATAATTGACAAGCCAGAATACACCCTTTTCAAGTGTGCAATTCACTGGTTTAGAGTATGTTTACAGGGTTTAGCAACGATCACCATTGTCTAATTTTAGAACATTTTCATCATCTCGAAAAGAAACCCTATACCCATTAGCTGTCACTTCCGATTCATTCCTCTTTCCCTCCAGCCCCTGGCAACTACTAACCCACTTTCTGTCTCTAGGGATTTGCCTATTCAGGACTGTTCGTATATAAGTGGAATCATACAATATGTGTACTTTTCTGACTTCTTTCACTTGATGTATTGTTTTTAAGGTTCATCCTTGTTGTAGCATGTATTAGCATTTCATTTTTTTATGGTTAAATAATATTCTGTCATACCACATTTGTTTTTCCATCATCAGTTGATGTACATTTGAGCTGTTTCCCCCTTTTTTGGTATTTTTGAATAAAGCTGCTATGAACACTTGTGTACAAGTTTTTGTGTGAACATATGTTCTCAATTCTCTTGGGTATACACTTAGGAGTGGAATTGCGGGGTCATATGCTAACTCTATGTTTCACTTTTTGAGAAACTGTAAAACTGTTTTCACAGCAGCTGCACCATTTTACATTCCCAACAGCAATGTATAAGGATTCAATCTTTTCCACATCCTCACCAGTGTTTTAAAAACAAAATAAATAGCAATCCTAGTGCATAGAATATGAGATCTCATTTCATACGTCCTATCTTGTGAGTTTGTTTTAATATGAACTGTAACATGCTCTGCACACACTGTACACTTGCTTTTTCCACTTAACAAGATATTGTAGAAAGCGTGTTAGTATGTACAAAACTGCTTGTTCTTTCTCTGCTTTATGGTAACCCATTGCATGAATGTGCAATCCTGGTACTTGTAATTTATCTAACCAGCCCCCTAATGGTAAGCTCTTCGGGTTTTTCTCAGTCTTTTGCTATTAAAGAGGGCTGTGATGGTGTCCTCTGTGTACTCCCTTCTCTGCGTATAGGAGTCTGTCTGCAATGATTGATCATTCCCAGAAGTGGAATTTGAAGTTAAAGGGCATGTGCATTCTTTTATTTTTATAGATAGTGTCAAATTGATTTCCATAGCTCTTTAAATGGACTCTAGATCCTAACATCAAATTGCGAAGATACTGTACTCTTAGTAATTCCTGTGTGGGCCTGTTACCAAATGTGGGCCCGTTTGCTGGGGGATGGTCTCAGATACTGTTAATGAAACAATGCCCCACCTTCCCCAGGGTCCGTCTGTTCAAGGTTCTTTGCCCACCACCCTTAGAAATTATGGCTTTCAGTGCCAGAGTTTGGTGAAAAGGAAAGGAATTATTTATTCAAAGGTTATACAGGTTTTTTGAATAATGGCTAAATGTCACCGTTAAATCTCAAAACCCCTTTAAAACACCCACCAACGCACACGGTCCTGCCTTTCCCCTCGTTTGCCCAGTCAGGCCGGTCAGGGGTCCGATCCTTCCGGAGGAAAAGGACAGAATCCGGAGCTCAGCTAGGCAGGCCTCTCGCGGTTGCCAGCGCCATCAGCTGTGTCGCCGCGACCTCCAGTTCTTAACCCAAACGCACGTGGCAACCTCTCATGCCCCACTAGCAAGAGTCCTTTCTCCTGTTTCCTTCCCGCATGGTCTTCGCATTGTCCCTCCATGGCAGGGGAAGAACCGACTCTCAGCTCCCACGCACCGGTGCTCCGTAACTCGGGGAGCTTCTTCCCAGTCAACTCCAGGGCTTAAGTGAAGCAAACCTGCCTGGTTAGCCTTGTTGATATGCAAAACAACTGTCTTTGCATATCAGCTAAGAAGCTATCTTGCTGTTATTGACATGCAAAATGACTCTCAATGGCCTTGCTCTGTGGTAGGTCTGAAGCTGGCCTGTTACTGATATGCACAGTGACTCTGAAAGGCCCTGCCCCAGGAGACCCTTCCCCACGGTAGCCCACCTTGGGGTAGGGGAGGGAGAATATCTTACATTTTTCTTGGACACCCCACCTTCTGGACACCGTTACAAATCCCCCTTTGGGGATTCACTTCTTTCGAGGGGCTTGGGGACAAGGGCATGGCTCATACAGAGCTTTCCTTGGCAGGCAGTTCCCATGAAGGAGGGAGAACCTTCAGAGGGCTTGTCTTGGGGCCTTATCTACCCTTTCTGGGTGGAACAATGGGTACTCACTGAAGATGCTGGGTAAGATCATCATTTCTTCATTTATTTATTCAATCAACAAATATTTATTGAAAGCCAACTATGTGGTGCTAGATGAAATTAAAATAAAACCACACCAGATATGCCTCCCATTGACATTTTCAGGCTTTTGAGACGAAGCAGACATTAATACAATACAACTAAAGGTAACGTAATAAATATGGAGGGAACTGTACATGCTACTACAGCCTGTAACAAGGGCCTGAGAGTCAGAAAAGGGTTCCCAGGGGAAACGTGTTTGAATTGAGATATGAAAGATGAGTACAAGACTAGATGAAAGGATGTCTCTTTTTCCTTCGATGGAAAAGTGTGTTTAACACTTTCTCACAGGGTTGTTATGAGAATCAAGTTAAATAATATATGTGAAGCATTTAGCAAAATGCTTGGCACATGCCAGTTAGTTGGTGAATGTTTATTTCCTTTCCACTCTTTCCATTCATTCATGGTGAGTGTTAAAATCCCAGGTCCCCAAGAAAAACACTGCCACCCTAGTCCTGTTCTTATTTTATATTTTTCTCCCACCCAGTCTTCTCTCTTCCTCCATTTCTGGGCTCCCAAGCACATAGTACAGTCTAACTTAGAAACTAATTAGTTTAATAACCGCCCTTTTTCCCCCTTAAGCTATATCATAAGTACATTACATCCATTGTTTAATTTAATCTTCCTAACAATCTTAGTAGGTAAGAACTATTATTAGCCCCATTTTATAAATTAGAAAACCAAGGCAAGCAGAACTCGAGGACGATCACTAGCAAATCACGAAGCAGGATTCAAACGGAAGGCCAACTAATTTCTAACCACTGCCCTACAGTGCCTTGGGTTGCTAGTTATCTTTTTAGGTCTTATTTACCCAACCAGGTGGTAAGGTTCCTTAGGACGAGAACCCGCCTTTAGACGAGAACCGGTCTTTATACTTTTGAGTAAAACAATAGCTACTATTTATTGAGCATCTACTATGTAACACATACTTTATATGCATGATTTCTAATCTTCACAACGACTCTTATAAATGTTATTTTCACCATTTTACAGATTAGGAAATTTAGGCTCCAAGGGATTAATTAATTTAGCCAAGGTGGAGACAGGATAAGAATCTGATATAGGTAAGCCTAGTAACCTACCCAGAGATGATCGTTAATATTTGTAGTTAATAGATGGGAAAGCGCAGGGCTATACTCACCCAAATCCTGGTTGTCTCCATCTGGCATGACCCTTAGGCAATGACAGTGAACGTGGGGGACAGGGAAATGTTGGAGAGAGGTGTCCATCTCTTCCTTTGAGCTATGTGAAGATAAAAACTTAGAGTTCAGTCCTGGCCTATGTAGCTCTGTTTGTTGGGTGGCCTCCTGCAAACCCCAAAGATTGCTGGTTAGATTCCTGGGTCAGGGAACATGCCTGAGTTGCAGTTTGGTCCTGGGTAGCGTGGCTTGTGGAGGGCAGTCAATCGACGTTTCTCTCCCTCTTTTTCTCCCTCCCTTTCCCTCTCTCTAAACAACAAATACAATCTTAATTTTTAAAAAAATAAGAAGAAAAGAAAGGTTAAAGGATTCTAGCAAAAGGTGGCATTTGGGACACCTGGAATGATTTCAGAGCTTGAGCCTCTCCTAATAACAGTGTGAAAGAGTCACTGAGTTGAGCACAAAAACAGACGAAATTCTAGGGTAATGGAGGACGAAAAATTCCTGCGGGCTGAGTAGAAAAATTAATTTCAAAGTGTCTGCCTGCCGGCCTGCCAACCAACACGTTTCCAACCGTAACTTTCTCCTTTCCAGTCTTCCCACCCCCCTGACAGATGACAGAGCACCCGGAATGAAGGGCAAAGGTCGCGGTTGGGATTTGGCTCCTCCCTTTCTGTGCGTTCAGTCCCTTTCCTGCGGAGCCCAGAGTCCAGGGATACCCTGGGTTCTCTCCCATCCAGCCCGGGACACTGAACAGCCCATCCTAGAGCTTGGTGCAGCTGCCAGAGTCGCCTGCCCTGGGGCTGCGGCCCTCCCCACTCCTTCTCTCCAGGAGGCAGGCAGTGACACCACCGTCAGCCTTGCCTTCACGGTGGCTTGGATGTTCCTTCCCAGGGACTCCGCACTCCCGGCATCTCCCCAGGACTCTACTTCCTGAGACCCACCATTAGATGCTCTCTAGACAGAACGTCTATAATTTGGGAGGTTGGGAGGGGAGGTAAGGCTCCCCAGCCCCCAAATCTGGGCATAAGGCTGGACCAGGACGTCCTAGCTCTTTGGTTCAATCTGAAGGTATTACATTTTTAGATTAAGAAGCAGACCCAGTGAGTGCAAAGTGACATTCATGTGCAGTTGGCGCGGACACCAGGGCCAGACAGCAGTATTTCACATTTTCTTAAACAAAGTGACAAACTCTTACAGAAATCATAATTTATTAAATTAATTCTCAGGCTTTGGAATGAAGGGTGGGCGGGGGTGGCGACTGGAATCTTGTTATCTCTAGGAAGTGAAACTCCTAGAAAGTCGGCTCTTCAGCCCCTGGAATGGAGAAAACTGGAGGTTGGCGTTGGGTGGGGGTCCGATGCCTTCTGCCAATCCGTGCTTTGTTGAAATCTCTGAAGAACCCATCCGCCTCCGGGGTCCGCGCCTCACCACGCCCCATCTGAGAGCCCTTGGACTGGGGCACGTCTGGTGTGTTTTCACCGATTTAGTATGCGGGGGTGGGGTGGGGGATGAACTTTCTGATTCCTTCCAAAGTTTCCTGCAGCAGAAAGAACAGACGAAGTTAATATACACGCCTAGTCACTGCCGACCTCACCAGCTCAGACACGCACGGTGTGTTTTCCATACACATCTAAGAGCATAAGGGACCGCCCCCCGATAGCGCCCTCGCCGGGGGGCGGGGCCACGAGCGTGCGGACGTGCGGCCGTGCGGACGTGCGGCAGAACCCGTGCGTGCGGGCCCGAGTGCGCGTGTGCAGGCTCCCGGGGCTGGTCCGGGGCTATAAGTGGGCGGTGCGGGCGGCCTGGCTCTACCTTCCGTTGCTGACTGCGCGTTTGTCTTCGGAGAGCGGTCTGGGTTGAGACCTCGATCTCTTGGCGGACTTTCCTTCCGACCCCTGCACTACCTGCTGTTACTGCGAGCGGGCTACTCCCGGCCCTTCCACTGCAGGTGAGCGGCCCTCTGGGCTTCCCCAGTTCCCCAGTTCCGCACCCTCACGCCCATCCTCCGGCCGGCGTCCCGGGTCCGTAGCCTCTCCTTCCCCTGACTGTGGCTGAGCCTCCTGGAGCTTCCCCCCTCGCTCTGCCCCTACCCGGGTTCCCACTCAGCCGCCCCAGGCCTGATTTCCGCAGGAAAGGCCCTAACTAGGATCCACGTGGCCCACTCGCTGCTCGCCAGTGCTGGCTTAGGCATCCATGCCATGCCCTCCGAAAGCACTCTAGCATCTCCTTCCTGTCATGGCACCTGACATGTTCTTGTAGTCACTGCTTGTGTTCTTATCAGTTGTCCCTTGATTGTAAGCCCCAAGAGATCAGGGTTCATGTTTTCAGGGCCCCAAGTGGCCCTAGAACCTTCCAGGATGCTTAACACATTGTGGGTAATCAGAGTTTGACACTCTCAGAATTATTTTGACCTTCAGAGAGTTTATGATTAACTTGAACTTGAATGAGATGTGAGGGAGACTTCCCAGGCACGCTGCTTTCTCAAGGGCATGTTCTTCCAACCCTGCTCCTCGGTACAAAAGCACTCGGTCTTTACTTAAGGAAGATTTCCCGTCTCTGGACTGTGGCACAGGGATTGTGCATTGCACCTGGCAGAAGTAGTAAAGGTTTTTCCTTTAAAAAGAAGTAAAAGTTTTAAGGCATGTTCATGAAAATAGCCAGACTGGCTCCTGAGCCATGGAGTTTACAGTGTAAATATATACCTGAGCTTCTGCTGTGGAAAAACATCCATGGGCCCCTGTACTCCTGGCTGACTGGGTCTCTCCCTTAGCTCCATGGGAAGATAGAAGGGTCAGTGCCAGATGCATGCATATCCCGAAGGGCTCTAGACTAACCTTACCTCTCTTTTCTCAGGATCCAGAGGCCTTCCAGAGGAAGACGACAGCTCTACTGCTCTACAGAGGAGTGGAATCCTTTCAGCTATGAAACATATGTTGAACCTGTATCTCTTAGGTGTGGTGCTGACCCTACTTTCCATCTTTGTGAGACTGATGGAGTCACTGGAGGGCTTACTGGAGAATGCATCGCCTGGGAGCTTCTGGACCACCAGAGATCAACTAGCCAGCACAGAACCCCCAAGAGCCTTCCAGAACATCCCTCCAGAGGGGTGTGACAAGACCTCCCTCCACCGGCTATAACCTTGGAACATTGGCCTAAATCTTTTGAGCCAGGTGTCCAGTTCCTGGCAGGCAAGCTCTCAGCATCAGTGTTATCAGAGAAGTAACTGTTACTAGGCCCTTGAAGGTCCATCTGGGTGCTTAACCTGGAAAAAGAACCTGTTTAATAGGTGTGAGTGTGTTGCCTGTGGCTGCGGGACGGAGTGATTCCACGCTTCTTCCCAGAACCTGCCATATGCTCCGTTGTCCTTGGCGGCGAGGCTCTGACCTCTCCTAGAAGAGGGCCTGTGCTTCGCCTTCTTCTGTTGGGAGATGATGGTGTTTTCAGCCCTACTTCCTAAACATCTGCCAAGAGTTCCTCCCGACTTGGGAGGCTTATGGTCAGTATCTTTGGTGTTCAGCGTCTCTTCCATGTGAGCTCCTCGTGTGTGCGTAACAGTTGAAGAGGTGTGTGAGTTGGCTGTAGAGAGGGGGAAGATAGAGTGTTCAGCGTCCAGTTCTCACTGTTTTACATTTTTAAGGCCTTCCTCCAGTGTAATGTATATGTATGTGTATTGATCTGAAGGGGACAGTGGGGGTGACAAAGCCTGCTCAGGACATAGGCATTATAGCCACCATGTGGCTTAAGTGAATTTTTCTAATAAAATAAAGTTGAATGTATATGTCCAATATGTGTCATGTTGACTTCTTCCCTTGAAATGGGTGGTATGGGAAGAGTCCTAAATTTGTAGATCTGAGGTTTAACAGTTTAAAACTGTGGGGCACGAAAGTGCTTAAAACAGTTTAAAACAAGGTAAAGGGCCCTGGCTGGTGTGGTGCAGTGGATTGAGCGCCTACGTTTCTCCCACACGTTTTTCTCCATCTCTTTTCTCCCTCCCTTCCCCTCTCTAAAAGTAAATAAATAACATCTTTTAAAAAAAAATAAAACAACATAAAGAAACCTCTGAATTTGGAGGAAGGGGCAGACTGCTCTGTCTAAATCCACAATTATCTGAGTTTGGCCAAGATTTTTACAGTCCTTTGTCAACTTTGTCGTCCATCCCTGAAGAAAAGAAAAATAATAGCTTCTTCCAGTTCCTTCATCATCAGTCTCTGGGGAAAACAGTCATCCAGTCCACAAAGCCTTGGCTTTTTTTTTTTTTTTAAACTGATTTAAAGAAAGGGGAAAGGACAGGGAGAGACGGAAACATTGATTTGCTGTTCACTTACACGTTCATTTTCTCAGCCACATGCCTTTAATTCGAGGTATTTTGAACTTTCAACTGGACAGCTGCACCTTAAGTCTCTTCCCCAAGCAATTCAGTTTAATTGAGGTGGTTCAAGAGTGCCATAACCTTAGCGAGACCTTTGCTCTAGAACAATCTGAGTTTTCAATCACAGATGTGATGACCATACCATTGCTTTCATCTTTCCTGTAAGCAGCTGTCTCTGACCAGCCACGGGGACTTTCTGGGATGCAGGATTTGTGCTAAAACTGGGACACTTACAAGCAAACCAGGACAGTCGCCCTACCTACAAAACTGAGCTTGCATTGGTGTTTGTCATTCCAAACGTTTCTCAGTTTTTTCTCTTACTACTTCGGGATGAGAAGCAGTTGCTCCTGTGAACCCTGCAAGCTCGCTGATTTCCGCAGTCTTTCTAGATCCCTTGTGTTGGCTTGCAAGCCAGCCAGTTTTTCTCTTAGCATATTTTGTGGTGCTTTGTCAATAGCTACCAACAGTGTTCAAGCTGCTAAAATTTCTCTGACTCTCCTTTTTGGATAAATTAGGTTAAGGTATGTCTTGTAAGTTACTGCAGGCAACAGCTTTACCAAATATTCTGCTGCTGTATAACATGGGTTGCCATCCTTCCAGCCCCAAATAAGATCTCTTTGCTACCTTCCAAAAAAGTTAATGTCACGCATACTAGGGGGTTTTGGGGATTTTTTTTTTTTTTTTTGGTTGGTTGGTTGGTTTTTTAAATATGCAACACTGCCCCCTAGATTCCAATCTCTTACCAGTCAAGAGCACATTAGGTTAGATTATGCTGTAGCAACAACCCTAAGATCTCAGTAGCTTGAAACAACAGTTGCCTAAGAATACACTCCCAGGAAGCAGAATGGGGGCCTAATCAAGGGAATTCCTTCGCTTTCATCATTTCTGCTCAGTGGAACGTCATAATCACGAGGCTGCCGTGTCTCCCATTCTTCCCCTTCCAGCATTTATTCCATCCATATTCCACCATTTATATGCTAGATGTGTGCAGGCACATGGCTTGTCTTTTTCAGTCTCCAGATCACCATCTCAAGCCACATCCGAAACTGGTCTAGAAACTGCTTGTGCATCATTCAGGTTCTTCAATTTGAACTTGATGTTGTGGCTGAATGGAATTCTTGGGTTGTCTCCCTTGGGGAATGCACGGTGATTGTATCCCTCTTGCAGGAGGGAGAGTGAGCTGAATGATTATTGACCAGTAGGTTGTTAGTGGCAGTCATTACTGTTCTCCAAGTGTTTCTGCCCTTGCCTTCCAGGCGCATGGCAGAATTGCACTTCCTGGTCCCTTCGTGGTTAGGTGGGACCATGAATTATTTCTGGCCAATGAGTGTGGGTAGACGTGACTTGTGTCAATTCTAGGTTGGAATATTTAAGTACTGGTTCAAAAAACCTTCAAAAACCTTTTTTCCTTCTACCACAGCGACCAGCAGTGCTCCAAATGGAACTGTTCCATTAGTATAGGTCCTGGAGCAGGCATGCCGTGGAGCAGAGCCCTCAACTGCCCCCTGATGAACATGTGGTGTAAATGACAAATAAACCTTTGCTGTGTTAAGCTACTGAGGTTTGGGGGGGGTTTTGTTACTGCGGCATAACTTGGCCTATTCTGATTGATAAACTGCTTACAGCACCTACTGGTGCCAGACATTGACTAAGCACTCATCACTACCTACCTCAGATGACATACATAAGAGAGTAGGGGGAGAGGCATGTAAACAAATAAATAATGTTTTGTGATTCTATGATAGAATATGTGTATAGGACAGTGCCGGCAGAAGGTGAGAGTTGAGGGAAAGCATCTTAGAGGATCTGAATTTTTACAAATGAATAGATGGTCAAATTAGGGGAGAGTTTCCCAGTGGTGTGATCAGTGAACGAGGGCATGGAGGTGAGCCTATGCATAGCACATTTAGAAAATTCCAAGTACGAACTTCAAATTTCTACTGACTATTAATTTGAGGCCTTCACTCTGGTGCCACCTTGTCATTTTACTACAGAGGAAACAGAAGGAAACTCAGTGATGTAGACAGTATCACTAAACTAACTGGTCGATTCCCAGCGTGCAACCCTTTTGGCAACATCGTGATTTTTTCCCCTTTTCCACGGACTCTTCAAAATGCTACGTAACAAAATATATCAATAATGAGCTTTTTCACCCCTGAGGTAATTTTTTTAAAGGTTTTATTTATTTATTTTTATAGAGAGGGGAAGGGAGGGAGAAAAAGAGGGTTTCCTCATGTGTGGGGGGAGACCGAGTGAAAAACGAAGTCATTATTGCTAGTTTGTAGCGAGTAAGAAAAGGGAGAGAAAAGCCTCGCTTCTCCCTAATTTTTCTTTTCCTCTTTTTTTCCCCTCTTGTTGTTGCCATCACATTCCTGATGTCATTTCTGCCATTGTGAGCTGGCAGGCAGGCCCTCCTGGCCCGGGGGGCGGCCTGTAAGTTGGAGGCGAGAAGGAGCTGTGGAGGTAAGGGGTGGGGGCAGTGGTCCACCAACACCTTGGAGCTGGGCTGGGTCTGCGTGGAGCCCCAGGGATGTTCCCCAGCCCATTCTTCCTAAGATCCAATGAGTAAAATTAGGGGCCTCCCTCCTGAGGTCAGGGTACCAGGCCCTGGAGTGGAACTTGGAGTGGAAGATGGCCTTCTTTGTCAACTGATTCATTCTCCAGAATTCAACTTGTTTCCCGACTCGGCAGTGTTTGAAAGTAACTTTATCCAGGTACTTTTTCTTTCCCTTTCAAAAACCTGTTCCCAGGGGTTGGTCCAAAAATACCATGGCCTTTTAAAGCTCTGGGGAGGAGAAAAGTCATTCCCGCTGAAGAAACCAGAGGACCCTGGGTTTCAAGTTCACCCATTTGTGCCTAGAGCATTATGGGTTTTCCTCACTCTCCTCCCTTTCTGGAACTTTCCTCGCATAATCTCCCTTCCAGACCATTAGAAACCTGTGCTAACTTCTTCTACCTGAGGATGGAAGAATAGTTTCAGTGCCACTCAGTTTGTTCTTACTGGGGCATCCTTTTAAAGTTAGATGATGCAGAGGACACGAAGAAGGGCAACATGGTGTTCCTGTTGCCAATGAGCTTGTCCATTTGGGGGCGAGTCACAAAAAGGACAACGCAAGTCATGGCCCAGTCCAGTGTGCCACACGCACACGAGAATCACAGGTGCTCTGAGCTTGTTGCCAGGTTGAAGTGGCTTTCTAGCACCTGTATCCTACCATTCTTGTCTTCTGCTTCTCTGACCTAAGCACCTGGGGCTGATTTCTAGGTCACTAAGCCCGGGAACTGGAAGAATGTCTCTGAAGGGTCAACCACTGTGATCCTTGGGGTAACTTCCACGGTGCCCTCCTTGCCACTCCCCAACATCCTCCTGATGGCCAATGTCACCTGGCCCCAGGGTCAGCTTTCCACCTGGAGCACACCTGACTATGCCCCAGTCATCACCCTCAGCAGGTAAAGGAAGGCCTCAGGGAGGGGCCAGAAGGGGTAGGATGACGGACTGCACTGTTTGGCAGCTGGGCTTTAGGTGAAAACAACGGACAGTGTTCCTTAGTGTACAAACCATATAGAACCTCATTCACTCATTTATCAAGCATTTATTTAGTATCTGTATACACCAAGCACTGTGCTTGGTCCTGTGGGGAGAGTATCAGCCTCGTCTCAGCCTGGTTTTTAAGGATGTTGGCTTTCTTTTTTATTTTGTCACTATAGACTGGGGGAGGGGGGTAAAAAAAAAGGGTGAGGTGTATGAAAGTCAAATGGGCTTACGAGGTGTTGAGACTTTAAAAAAATGCTGGGTGCACAGGAGACATCCACCCTTCTTACTCTTTCAACAGAGCTAATCAGGATCCAGGGCAAAGGGGATCTGGAAATGGAGTCAGAAAACCTTAGTCCCAGTCCCCTCTTAGATCTGAACTTGAGCAAATCCCTCAGCTTCTCTGAGCATCAGTTTTAAAATCTGTAAAATGGAATTAATAATACATATCTTTCCTTCATCACATGGTTGTTGTGAGGATTACAAGAGATATTCTACACCAATTATCAGCTTTTGTTATTGATATGGGCAGATCCTTTAATTACTAAGTCCCTGAAATCAGAGAAGACTCCGTCTTTGTAGTCATTCCACTCTCAGACCACAAGCCCTCTCCCTGTGCATCCCCCAGGCGGAGGCTGAAGCCCAGCGAGGCTGACCCACATTCTAGGTAGGCACCAGCATGGTTGATTCAAATCCTCGGTTCCTCCATTACGGTAATTTCCTGATTGTGTCCAGGATTCTCCCCCTAAAGTTTGTGGAGCTGCAAATCTGCGACCGGCTCCAACGCATCCTGCGGATCAGGACAGTGACTGAAAAGATCTACTACCTGAGGCTCCATGAGAAACACCCAGAGGCTGTGTTTCAATTTTGGATCCGCCTGGTGAAAATTCTGCAGAAGGGTCTGTCCATCACCACCAAAGACCCGAGAATCCAGTTCACGCACTGCCTGGTACCCAAGATGTCCAGCAGCTCCATCGAAATAACAGTAAGTGGGACCCTCCTGCCAAGATCTCCAAGGAGTGGGGGATGGGGGATGGGAGTTGGAGGCATAGCACCTCCTCTTGCGCGGACTGATGAATATTAAATTCTAGCATCCTGAGGGGATGAGAAGACTTCATTTTCAAAGGTCACCAATATGCACACACCAATTAAAACAAATTAGTTTTTCTACAAAAAGAGCTATGAGGTACTTAACTCACTTCAAAGTGTTCTTTGTCTTTTTTTCTGTATCATGAAAGGGTAATGCTCACCAAGGATAATCAGAAAATTACAGAAAAATCACCCCATTTTTCTTCAGCCCCAAGCAATCACTTGGAACATTTGGCATATTTCCTTCTAGTCTTTCATTTTAAATTAATGTTCACCTTATATATTTGAGGATATTATATACATACACATCTCTGAATATTGTTTTTTTCGATTTGGATTATCATAAACATTTTTCCATTAAAAATTTTATTTTTCAATGACAGTTGACATTCAATATTATATGAGTTTTAGGGGTACAGCACAGTGGTTAGATGTTTATGTGATTTATGAAGCGCTTCCCCCAGTAAGTCTAGTACCTACTTGGCACCATGCATATTAATGATAATATTATTGAATATATTTCCATTACCATACATTACATCCTCATAACTATTCTGTAACTGTCAATTTGTACTTCTTATTTTTTTAAAGATTTTATTTATTTATCTTTAGAGAGAAGGCAAGAGAGGGAGAAAGAGGGAGAGAAACACTAATGTGAGAGAGAAACATCCAACAGTTGCCTCTCACACACCCCTAACTGGGGACCTGGCCCACAACCCAGCCGTGTGCCCTGACTGGGAATCGAACCAGTGGCTCTTCAGCCTGCAGGACAGCACTTAATCCACTGAGCCACACCAGCCAGAGCTCAATTTGTACTTCTTGATCCCTTTAGCTTCTCACTCAGCTGCCTCACCCCTTTCTCATCTGGCAACCATCAGTTTGTTCTCTGTACCTATGAGTGTGTTTCTTTTTAAAAATTTTTTAAAATTTATTTTTATTTATTTTTATTATGTTTTTCCATTACCATTAATCCCTCTAGTACCCCTGTCGCCCCGCAATCACCACACTGTTGTCCATGTCCGTGAGTCCGTTTTCCTTTTTCCTTGATCCCTCCACCCCCATATGAATTTATTTCTGTTTTGATTATTTATTTGTTTTTTAGATTTCACATATAAATGAAATCATATGGTATTTGTCTTTCTCTGACTTCACTGAGCATAATACCCTCTAGGTCCATCCATGTAGCAAATGCTAAGATATAATTCTTTTTTTATGGCCAAGTAGTATTCCAGAAAGGCTCCAGCCGTGTAATATGAAAAACAGAGATATTTATTGAAGAAGATACAACAAGAAACATTGTACATAGGACAATGACTCCTCAAGTCCCCTTCAAAGTTATGACCTTCTTGAGAAAATCTGGTTCACTGATAGCGGTTTGAATCAAGTCATTAGCAACTGTAGTACGACGTTCCTTCTGCTCTGGTAGCAGAAACCGTGGAACAAATTTTGCCACAACTCATTTCATGCTGAGATCCTGTGTCAAAATCTTGGACACGTAGTTTTTGGAATCCCCGGAGCAGCTTCTAGTTCTCGCAGTGTCAGTCGCTGACCTTTGTTGACTGCAGCCCCTACACGTTCAGCATTCTCTGGTGTTCTGCTTGTTGCAGGCCTTCCAGAATGTGGACCATCTTTGAAGTGCTTGTGCCACACTTTTATTTGTGCTTCATTCATTGCATCACCCCCGAAAGTCTTCTGAATCATCTGAATAGTTTCTGCAGAGAAATGCTCAAGCTTAACACAAAATCTGATGCATCTTCGTAGCTCTACTCGCCCAGTCATTTTGAATGCGTTTGGTCACACAGTGCATATGCTCACTCGACAGTTTCTACCGCCCCCACTGACTAGCACAGTGAAGTCGTCTTTCAAGCATGAGCATTCCAGTCCGCTCATCTTGGCTGCCGGGTTACATCAAGGTCTCACAAACCTTTCTCATTATATTAACAATGGCTGGCCTTTTTCCGAGCAGACCTCCTACATGTACCACATCGTCTTTATCCAATCATCTATCTATGGACACTCAGGTTGTTTCCATACCTTGGCTATTGCATATGAAATATCCTTCTTTGTTATTTGTTATAGTTTTTGTTTTAAAGTTTATTTTGTCTGATGTCAGTATTGCTACCCCAGGGTTTTTTGTTTGTTTGTTTTATTTTCATCTTCATGAAATATCTTTTTCCATCTCTTCACTTCCAGTCTGTGTGTCTTTCAGTCTGAAGCAGGTCTTTGTAGGCCGCATGTTTGTAGACTGCGTTTTCTTCTCCGTTCAGCCACTTTACGTCTTTTGATTGGAGGATTTACACTTAAACTAATTGTTGATAGGTATATAGTTATTGCCATTGTTACCATTTTATTATTCATGTTTTTTAAATCTCATTCATGTTTTTTTAAATCTTTTTTTCCTCTTAAAGAAGTCCTTTTAACATTGCTATAATACTAGTTTGGTGGTGATAAACACCTTTAGCTTTTTCTTGTCCGGGATCCGTTTCTTTTAAGAGCGCTTCATACATACCATTTTGATAATTTCATGCTCTTCAGTTGTATGAATGAATTAAACTTTACTTCTTTTCCCTGAAATCAGATATCTAGAGTTGTTTCTAACTTTTCATCATTGCATATGACGCTAAAACAAGCATTTATAGGCCTTGTCCACAGTTTTGACTGTTTCTCAGCATAGATTTTTAGAAGTAGAATTCAAAGGGTATGAACTTTTTAAGGTTTTTAATACATATTGCCAGATTATTTCTAGAAAGTTCATGCCAAATTATACTTTCACCAATAATATGAGTGTCTATATCACTGTATTCTTATCACAGCTGAGAATTATAAATTAAAAAATTTTTTCTAATAATTATAGGTTAAAAAAAATGGCATGCCTGATTTTCAATGACTTTAAACATTGTTACTTTTTTTTACTTTACACACTATTTAGTTTGTTCTTTGGCCATTTTCCTTTTGGTAGCCTTGTGTTTTTTTCTAAGTCTGTTTGTAAAATAAAGCTTTTTATACATCCAGAATTTTTTAAGTGAATTATGGTATAGTCATATATTAAAATATAAAATTATATTTATGAAGAATTTGCTAAGATATGGAAATATGTTCATTAACTGAAAAAGGTTGAGTTCAAAACACTATCTACATAAAATGTGATGTATTATTTTGTTTTTTTAATTGTTTATTCTATTACAGTTGTCCCAATTTTTTTCCCTTTTGGTCCCCTCCGCCCAGCCCACTTGCCTGTCCCACAATCTATCCCCTCTCCTTTATCCATGTCCACAAGCCATTCATACATGTTCTTTGACTAATCCCTTCCCTTCCTTCCTCCATTCCCCCCTTCCTCCTCCCCTCTTACAACTGTCAGTCTGTTCCATGTTTCCACGTCTCTGGTTCTATTTTTCTCATTAGTTTATTTTGTTCATTAGATTCCAGTTATAAGTGAGGTGATATGGTATTTATCTTTCACTGACTGGCTTATTGCACTTAGTATAATAGTTTCCAGTTCCATCCATACTGTCACAAAAGGTAGTGATTGCTTCTTCTTTCTGCTGTAAAGTATTCTGTTGTGTAAACGTACCACAGTTTTTTGATCCACTCATCTACTGATGGGCACTTAGGCTGTTTCCAGCACTTGACTAAGGTAAATAGCACTGCTGTGAACATAGAGGTGCATAAGTTTTTTGAATTGGTGTTTCAGGATTCTTAGGGTATATTTCCAACAATGGAATCACTGGGTCATAAGGCAGTTCAACCTTAATTTTTTGAGGAAATTCGATACTGTTTTTCCACAGTGGCTGCACCAGTCTGCATTCCTACCAACAGTGCACTAGGGTTCCCTTTTCTCCACATCCTCACCAGCACTTGTTGTTGATTTGTTAATGATGGCCATTCTGACAGGTATGAGGTGGTATCTCATTGTGGTTTTAATTTGCAGCTCTCTGATGGCTAGTGATGTTGAGCATTTATTCATGTCTGTGGGCCCTGTGTGTGTCCTCCTTGGAAAAGTGTCTGTTCAGGTTCTTTGCCCATTTTTTAATTGGGTTTTTTGTCTTCCTGGTGTTGAGTCATATGAGTTCATTATATATTTTGGAGATCAAACTCTTGTCCAATGTGTCATTGGCAAATATGTTCTCCCATGTAGTTGGTCCCCTTTTCACTTTGATGACGGTTTCTTTAGCCATGCAGAAAATGTTTTAAAGTTTTAAAAATAAATAAACGTAGTTCCATTTGTTTATTTTTTCCTTTATTTCCCTTGCCCTAGGAGATATATCGGCAAAAATATTGCTACATGGGATATCTGAAATTTTCCTGCCTATGTTCCCCACTAGGACTTTAATGGTATCACATCTTATATTTACGTCCTTTATCCATTTTGAGTTTATCCTGGTGTGTGGTGTAAGTTGGTGGTCCAGTATACATGAAGAATTTTAATCACAAGTTTTTGCAATATTTCCCCCAAGGATTTGCTTTTGTCTTTTAGTTTATTTAAGGCTTTGTGTTTCCCCCTGACACACAGAAGACTTTCCCAGGACCTGCTTGGGGTAGAAGCACAAGAAGGAAAAGCTTGATAGACTGGGTTGCTGAAACCCTTCAGGTTGCAGACTCTACACACTTCCCTCCTTTCATTTAAGTTGTGCGCTTTAGGTGCGCCATCACCGACTTCAAAAGCCAGCTTTTACAGTTTCTGCGGCTCTGGTTCCCAACGGTCAGATCTGGGGCTCTGGGCACGGTAGCATAGCAGCCCATCAGAGAAAGGAGGTGATCCTGCCTGAGGCCTTCTTTCTGTCTGATGATTCTGGGGCTTGATGTTTAAGGAACAGGTTCCCCGGACTAGGCTGGGACGCTCAAGTAAGTTCCTTCACAGCTCTGGCCAGAGGAGGCCAAGAACTATCAAGGAGCAGACCTGGCCATCTGACTGTAAATTTCTCCATCCAGCCCGAAAGCAGCCTCCTGTCGTCCTCCCAGCCCAGCGAAAACTTCATGCTGTTGGAAGCCAAGCAGACCACCGGCAGTTTTTCACAGTTCTCAGGAAGGTCTCAGCTCACAGCAGACAGGTGAGTCCTCCGTGCAGACAGCTCCAACACTGCTTCCCACAGCATAGAGTGTGGGTGGGGTCAGTGACACCTTCTGTCAACCTGTCTCACTTTTTTTTTTTTTAATTCTAGATAGTTATGTATATGACTTTCCTCTCAAAGTTATTGGAAGCCCTTGAAAACAGAGCCTGTGGCTGATCAAACAGAATGTTCTAGGCAAGCCCCAGTGTTTTTAATTTATTTTAAATTTTGTATTCGTTTATTTTTTTATTATATTTTTCTATTACCATTTATCCTCTTCACAACCTCTTCCACCTCCACCCACCACCCTCCCCGTGCTCTGCCCCGCCCCCCATAATCACCACACTGAGCCCAGTGTTTTTATATGGAAGGTGCTGAGTAGAAGGAATGAAGTTAAGCTAATAAAGCAGGTTTGTGGAGCTAGATATTGATGATCTCCAGTCCTCACTCACAAGTGTCCCTTGAGTAAGACCATCCTGAGTTCTCTCTGCCTCACCCATCTCTTCTGTGAAATAAGAGACAGTAACCTGGAGGGGAGACCACTACTGGCTCCAGAGTTTCACTAACTTACTCAGTAATTGGAGTAGATTTTTTTCTGTAAGGAGTGATAGAAATCCGGAGCAAGACCATGCAGTCAGTCTGTTGAACAAGTTCAACTTCTGAGCATCGTCTAAATGCAAATTTTCGTCTTCCTTTTTAATTTTTTTCAGTGGGAAAGATGTTCCTCTCGCCTCTGAATAAAAACTTGTTTTCTGGACAGGGCCCATGGCATAGGCACTCCCTCTTAGAATATAAAAGGTCCTTTGGCCCATTTAAATAACAATCACAGCATCAGTTCTGAAATTAAAATGTCCGGTGCCTAAAAATTATCAAAACTTTGAATCGATCACATCTCCCTTCCCTCAGTCTGGTCCCATGTTAAGATGGTCCCTTGTAGTGGGGTCTGACTTCTTCTCTCTTTCTGTTTCCAAATTTTAAAGTTGACTTTTTCTCTTAGGCACTTTCTTGGGTTCTTTGAAAACCCCTATCTGGCTCCCCGAGTGGAGCTCCGGTGATTCGGTGAGGACTTCCTGTCATTTGGCCACCACCCCTCTCAGGCCCTGGCTCTGCAGGGGTTCCTGCTACCTAGGCACCAGCTGTCAGAGTCCCCTCATCCCTTAAGGGACTGTTCTTGGGCAGGGTTTACAATGGCTCCAGACTTGTTCTCTACCTCTCTGTCTCTCCCTCTCTGTCTCTGTGGAGCCGTCTGTGTCTGGTCCTCAGGTAATATCCGCCCAGAATTTGACTGGCCATTGGAGAGGAAGACCATGCCTCCGGGATGCAGAAGCAACTTCACTTCGCCAGCAGAGAAACCAATTCTCCCATCTCCCCTGCCCTCCATGTTTCACGGGCAAGAATTTTACCTCACCTGCTGGGTCTCCCAGCCCCCAGGGACCACAGCTGAAGCTCTCTGGGTGGTCCCAGGAAGCCCATCTCTTTCAGCTTGAGGGGGAAGAGGCAGCAGCTCATACAAAGGACTCTCCACACATCCACTCTCAATGCTTTCAGACTCACTCAGGGTCCAGTGGTGGTCATGCTCACCCAATTCTCCCACGTCACGGTCTGCCTTTATATCTGCTTATCAGATCTTTTCCTGTTTTCTAATTTCAAGAGGGTTTCTTAAATTGTAATGTAAAATTTTCTTCTTTGGGTACTCTTATTATTTGTATGTTGGATCATCTTTGTCTAATAGGTATGTCACTTTCTGTTTTTAGAGTTGATTTTTAGAGGGAGAGAAGGGGAGAGCGATAGAGACACATCAATTTGTTGTTCCGCTTATTTATGTATTTTTGGGTGATTCTTGCAAGTGCCCTGATCAGGATCGAACCTGCAACCTTGGCATATCAGGACGATGCTCTAACCAACTGAGCTACCCAGCCAGGGTCTTTTTTATTCTTTAAACTTTTCTTCTTTTATCCTTCCATTCTCTTCAGGCATTACATGCTTTGCTTGTTTGCTCTCGTGTTCTTTCTGGTTAGGCTTTGGAAACAATGATTGTTTCTTTTAAAAATGTCGAATTGTTTTCTCAGTTTTATCACCGCATGTATAAATATTTAAAATTTTGACTTATGTTGTTCTTTCATGTATTCTATCATTTTCTTAATTTCTTTTAGCTTATTTCGAAACGCTGGGTTGCAGTTTGCATTTGTTTACAGTACTTTTTAGTGTACATTTATTGTCTCCAGTAAAATGCGTCATATTTTTTCTTATATAATTTTGTGGTGGGTTTGATTATGAGCCTTTTCTGATGCAGTTTATTTTTATGTGAAATGTTTTTTTCTCAACCTTTGGGAATGACAGATGGGTCAGGGTAGGTTTCTGGCTTTGGCTCTAGTGCTCCCTCTTGTGTCGTTTAAGTGAAGTGTTAGTGACCTTGGCAGTCTGTGTTCCTCTCTCTTATCTTTAGCTGACTTTGCTCTTTCCTTTGCCTCTATTGTTCTGGTCCTACTCAATCTGGACTCTATTTTCAGTGGTCTTAACCGATCGTGAGGCTGTGTCCTGCAAGGAAGTGTATTCTGATGGTCTTGAGAGTTCATAAGGCACGTCCTGCTCCAGCCCCTTCAGACTTTACCACAGAAGGACCCTTTGCTCTTACTTCAGTTTCCTTCCTCTCCATTGGCCTGCTGCACTTTTCACTGAGAACCTGTGGGAGATTTAGGAACATCAGACGCCCTGTTGCCTCCCTCTGCTTCCTCTCACTGACAGCGATACCGTAGGGGTCTTGGAGCTGTCTGTAGCTGTCATTTTTTTAAAGATATTTTCATTTTTAAAGTTTATTTTAAATCCTTACCTGAGGATATTTTTGTTGATTTTAGAGAGAGAGGAACTGGTGGGGAGAGAGAGAGAGAGAGAGAGAGAAACATCAATGCGAAAGAGGAACATCAATCGGCCGCATCCCACGTACACCCCGACGGGGCATCAAACCCACAACCTAGGTATGTGCCCTGGCCAAGGATCAAATCTGCAGCCCTTCAGTGTACAGGATAACACTGCAACCCACTGAGCCTCCTGGCCAGGGCTGTAGCTGTCATTTTTTATCATGAGCATATTATCTCAAACAGGCCTTTATCTGTGGGACTCAGGTGGGCCTGACCTGGGGGTGGGGGGTGACCCCAGGGAACCATTGTAAGTTTGCTTCTGTCAAGTATCTCAGAGATATTACTAACTCAGGGGAAATTTTCTGTATTAGTTTCTCAGCTTGGGTGTTCTTGAACCGTGTGTCAGACCTCAAACCAGCATGAGGACAGGCCCATAGGTAAGAATTTTCAGAAGAGGCTTCCCTTTTGACCCAGAATCCTGGTTGATATAGATAAGTTTGTGGCATTGGGTGGATTTCTTTCTAGTGTACACTTTTGCCAAGAATGTGCTTTGAAAGTCCTGGATTTATGTAAATACCTTGGTAAACTCCCCACCTGGCTAGAACCCAAGATTTTATGTCCTATGTCATAAAGCCCTGGTTACCAAGCCTGGCAAATCCCTCAGGCCGCCCCAGCTTCCATTCTCATTTCACTGGTCTTTAATTTTTGGCCTCTAATTTTTCCTTACTTATTGTGAGTTCAACAATGCATTTAAAATTATGTTAACTGCATTTTATTTAAATGTCTAGGTGCTTCATGGCAAAGAGTTTTTTTTTGTTTTGTTTTGTTTTGTTTTGTTTTTAGATTATTCGACCACATTGCCAATCTCTAGTTAAGTAACTCAAACATTTACACTTAGAAAAACATTCATTGCATTTATTTTCCCATTGTTACAGTATGAGGGATTTTTATTTTCTTTTTGGTGCTTTTAAAATAGTTTTTATTTTTGTATTTAAAATAAGTATGTACTTTCCTTGGAATCAAAATGTTAAAAAAGTTTAGCCACACTGTATGTTTTCTAAACACTCTAAGTGTCATGATATTTTTAGAAGCTGCCATTGTTTTGGAGAAGTCTGAAGGTTTTCTTTGCACCGATGCTGAACCCAGGCAGGTTAGAGTGGGCATCAGGCAGATCGCCATGGGTTCGGATTTTGCCTTTGAGTCATAAGCCATTAGATGCCAAACACATAAAAGCAGTGGCGAAGGTTTGGAGGGGGGTCTGTTCCACTTCAGCAGAGTAGGCCTTAGCTCCAGCCTCCCTCCAGCTTGGCCCTCACCACTCAATTTGTAACAGAACCCCTAGGCTCTATTAATCTGGGTTCTAAGGCCCGCCACTGATAAGGACCATGGCTCCCAATGCCAGAGTCTTATGAAAAGGAAAGGAACTATTTATTAAAAAGTTACACAGGTTTAGAACAATGGTGGAATTCTGCCATTAAATCTCGCTCCCTTTAGAAACAAAGAAACACCCACAGACACGCAGCCCTGCCCTCCCTTGTCAAACCAGGCCAGTCACAGGTACCGTCTCTCAGGAAAAGAAACAGTAGTCTGTAGCCTAGCTGGGCAGAGTCCCATCTGTGTCCTGGTTTCCTCCAGCCATCCATGTTCAGCTAGCTAGGTTCCCACTTTTAATCCAAAACTGCATCCTCATGGTGAGCCAGAGAATCCTTTTGCATCCTTTCAAATCATGTGGCCAAGACCCCGTACTGCTGCTGCATGGTCAAGAGGCTTCTCCTTCCCAGCTGCATAGTCAAGGGAGCAAGAGAGATAGAGAGCCTCTCATGGCTCTCCTACTCTCCTTCCCACATGGTCCTGGACATGGCTGAGAGAGAGAGGGGGCGGGGGCAGAAAGAGGGAGAGAGAGAGAGAGAGAGAGAGAGAGAGAGAGAGGGAAAGTGAGCACGCGCACGAGAGAGTTTTAATGAGTTTAACAAACTCATTCTTAGATATGTCATACCATATATATGTATTACCGCTGCCAATCACTTCCATATTCACATCTGTGTTCCAGGCACTCATGCTAGAAAAGACATAATTAAAAAGCAGTTTTAAATTAAATTTTTAACAATGCTTTCTTTTTCTTATATTGTTTTCAGTGACCTCAAAATTCTTGGGTTCCAACAGAAACACAGGCACTGCCATTGAAATCAATGATTCCGACAGCTACAAGACACCCTTGTCAGTGGCATCTCTAGTTAATCTGAATAAATCCATGAGAGCCACCTTGAGCCACAGCCTCTGCGAAAAAGAGAATCCAGGTGACTACTCCTCACAGGTTCCTGGGGCCACTTCCCTAGGAGAGAACTTAATGGGACCCTGACACCTAGCCGAACGGGTCCCCTTTCTGGCTTTAGTCAGTGCACTGGCTACAACCTCCCATAATGCTGTTTTCCCACTGCGGGCCAAATGGCCATGGGAGAAGTAAGATGGTGTTTACGACAAGGTCCATCTGTACCTCCACCAATAAACCTCCAAGTGAGTCCCTAATTGTTGCAGGTTGTGTTATGGTGGGGGTGGGGGGCAGCTCCAGGGTGGAGACGGGCTAGTTAGGAGCAAAAGCTCACTCCTTGGGGAAATAAGTGGGAAAAAGTTCCTTCTGCTCAGTTAAAATCCCGAAGCAGCCAAGCCAAGCAAAGAAAGCCAGCCTAGAGGAAAGGACCTGGCAAGAAATCCGATTTCCTCTTTCAAAAGGAGAGGGGAAAACAGGCGGGACTGCTCAAAGTCCAAGGTGAAAAAAATCCTAAGAATGATGGCAGCCAAATGGGAAATCCCTTTGTGTTGCCTCACCTCAAACGAGAAACTGTTTTTACTGCCTGTGAAGTTATGAAGGCTCACCCTGGGCCGTGCAAAGTTTGGTTGCTAGTGAAGACGTGGCTTCTGGTAGGGAAGGTGGTGACCATCCGCCACTGGAAGTCCTCACTGATAGGACTTTCTTCACCTGGGACCTAATGAAAGCAAACTGGAAGATACCATGTCTGTGCATATTAGGGACAGGGCAGGGGTTTTGGCCAACCTCTGGACAAGTGGGGAATATTTACCTGGAAAATACTACCTTGACATTGAGTAAGCATTTGTCAAGTTCCTGCTAGGTGCCAGACACTGTGCTCGATGCTGGGTATGTTAGAGAGAACAAGACAGATGGACAAGTTTCCTGCCTTTAGGGAGGGTATGGGAGAGATAGCAGGCTGCAATTTGGAGACCTAGGAAGGACACTAAGGTTGACACAATGTTTGAGCCACGTGGTCTGCAAATCAAGGCTGGCGGACTTGCTTTCCTGTGGTTCACACTATAGGAAAGAGAGCGACAGAGGGAGAAGGAACGTGACTGCCCTCCGCTTGTGCATCTTCAGTTGGGCTGAGGGGTAAATCCTGGCTAGACTGGATCAGAAAGAACATCTGAGCTGAGAGGATCCCTGATATTTGTGGGTTTCTTCCCGCCTCTAATAAAAATAAGAACAAAACAAATTTCCTTCTAGCATGTTACAGTCCAGTAAGCTGAGCACTGCTGGTGATGGTAAGAGGCTTCTAGAAGCCGAACTCAGAAGAGGCTAATGGTTTCCACGTGGGTTTGGCCAGTGCGATGCACAGACGGAGGTCAGAGGGAGAAAGGAAAACGGGGTCCAGGCGATTACTCCCTCCCTGGTCGTCGCAAAATGCTGGCTGTGTCCCTTAACAGAAGGAAACTGCTCCCCTCAAGGTGGCTTCTTCTAGTCAACTCTCTCCTAGTTCCACTAACCATCCCCTGCCGTTACCCCTCATGTCCATTCATTGTATGGACTTAGCTAACTGGATGCTCCTTCCTGAGTCTATATCTTGAGCAGAAATGTCACTCGTCCCCAGGAAGACGTGACAGTGGGGACAGCATCCTGACCAGGTGGCTCCGGCTGTGTGACAGTTGCTGGGCTTCCGTCCAGGTGATTGCTTCCCTCTGGGCTCCCGCCTAGCCCCCAAGCCTGGTTTCCTTAACTTTCAATCGTTGCAAAGACCTCCCAACAGTCTTCCAACACATTCCCTTTGGCTTAGCCTGGCCTGTCACTTCCTGTGTTTACAGCCACGAGGTCTAACTGATGTGATGCTCTTCCCAGAAAATTGGATGCTCTGTTGGCAAACATGGCACCTGTAGGTGCCTTATTTTGTGTGTATCCTCCAGTGCCTGGATCCCACCAGATGCCCAATCAGAGCTGCCATCGCCAGCTCTGGGTGCCCCCACGTGGTTCCTCCCCTCAAACAAGGGAAGAAACTACAATCTTTGCTGAATGGACTTATCGCTGAAACTAATTCCCCAGAGACTATTTCTTAGATGAAATTTCTACCACATAAGGGATTGGTAAGCCTTTTAATGGCCAAAAAATTCATTATTTTAAGAAATAAAGCATTGTTATCCAGAGTAAATTAGAGCCCAACAGGACATGACATTTTCAAAAACAACCCCCCCCCCAAACAATGTAGGAATGCATCTTAAAGTTTCAGAAATGGAATTCAGAGAAAAATCCCTCAAGAAACAATACCAAGAACGACCCACTTAAAGATATGTGATGGGGTGGCTTAAAGCTTCACAAACGTCCTTAAGGCTTAAGAAAAGAATGAACAGCTGGTCAATTAAGATTCGTGGTGTTGATGAGACAGCAGGTAGAGGAAGCAGAGAAACTGAGGACACTATGTAGAAATGAGGATCCTGTCCTGCATCTCGGCGGTGCCAAGGGATTCGCTAATGACCCCTCAGAACCTCAGGTCACTGACTTAGAAAACAAAGCATACGAGGCCTTATCTTCAGCAAGGATCCGTTCGGTCGCTTTAGCCAGAGTCCCCCTTACTCCTGATGTTTCCTCTTGTCATTTCCCATCTACTGGCCTCCACCCTGCTCCTCAGCTATAAATTCCCGCCTGCCCATGCTGGGGTGGGAGTGGAGCCCAGTCTCCCTCCCTCACTGCGAAGTTCCATCACATCTGCACCCAACACGACAATAGCTTTCCTTACCACACGCTGTTAAAAAAAATTCACCAAGGGGTCAATCTTGAGAAAGCCAAGAATGTGGTTTCAAAAGAGGGAAACAGTCACAGAGAGGGATAAAGCTTCATAAACGGAGCATTTGCAATGAACACTTAGAAGAATTAAGCCTGAGGCCACTTACGGGAGCTATACCTTGAAACAACCTGGTATAACAATCTGGGATATTCTGTGAAGGGGCAGTTCTGGTTCCCCTCTGATCCCTACCCGACATAGGGTAAATCAATTAATTTCCCATTGGAGGTATGGATGTTTATTAAAAATCACTACAATTTTAATTACCCCCAAACAAAACACTGTTTTTGAATGTCGGCAGTTGCAATGATAACCGGAAATACACCACATGTCTGTGATATACAAAGAAATATTCACCAATAGTTTGTCCTGAATTGGTTTTAAAGCCCCCTAAAGTCTCCAGTTAAGCACAATGGCTTGCGCAAAGAAGGGAAGGAATTTCTGTCACATCCATTCCTCGCCTCACAGCCACTGAAGGATCATATCTAGATGTAAGAAGAATGTGGCCACTAGTGGTATAGGACTGTCACACTCTCATACTCAGGGCATGCCATTTGTAAATGCTTTGCCGTTTTCAAAGTGTCTTTACATCTTCCATCTAATGTGATTCTTATCATTGTGAGAGGGCTGTTATTATGAACTGTACTTCTGTAAGTAAGTATCTGAGAAAGAAGATACCTATTTAAAAAGGGTTCTCTGTGGCTAATTGGGCTCAAATAAAAACAAACAAACAAACAAACAACAAACAAATCAGAGCCTAGCATCCATTTCTGCACAGGGGCCTCAAGCAAGCTGTACTTCAGGGAGAAGCCTACGCTGAACTGCTTGCCTACACTACGTTTCCGTCACCTATGCCTGACCTTATTAAGGAGTTCCTGCCATTGTTGGGGATGGGAGGCGGAGCGGGGATCTGGCCAGATCTCTGGGCAGAGGAGAGGGACCACCGAGGTGGGTCGGGAAGTGCCAGAGGCAGCGGGATTGAAACTGCAGCTGGCACTTGATAGATTTCCATCCCTCTGGGTAAGGGTAAACAAACTTGTGAAGCCGCAGGAGAAAGCTTTCACAGAGTATACGCAGGCTGAAAAGGTCACGACACGTGTACCATGGAGGTTAACATGACAGCAGAAGGAGGAGCACAGAGGCTGCGCAGGCTGACTAGCGTGATGGATGCTAACCTGTATTGGCTGGGAATTTGGATGTTTCTTCTGTGCGTGAGATTCTGTGCCTGGACTTTTAAACAGAGTTTGCGTGGAGACTTGCCCCTCTTTTTTCCTTCCTCTCAGTCGCTTGGTCAGAGGGTCAAGTGCTCGCGAGACCTGGTGGGTGCCGGGTGCTGCCCGCTCCCTTTTCCCTTCTGCTGTCCCTCACTCACCCTTAGTGTAAGCCAGTTGGGAGCTGGCCTACACCAAGGGTGAGTCCCACACTCGGCCGCATCCTGCCAGCAGTGGCCTGTGGGAGACACTGCAGCACTGTGCCACGTGGGTCCCAGACTGCACCCCTTCTCTTGCTCTGAGATCAGCGCCTGGACACGGGGGCCAGAATGATTGCCAATCTGGGGATGCAAGCAGTAATGGGCACCAGGCTTCACAGATGGAGCCCTTTGCACGATCGACAACATGGTCAGCAGTGGCCAGGACCTGGGAGAGGGACGAAGCGGCAGTGAGGCAGTGGTGAAGCCAGCTGCACAAGTGTGCACTTCAGGGAGAGAGCCTGAAGCCAGACCTGTTCATGTAACAGCTTTGGGCCCCACAGGAACAAGTAAGAATGGAGCAGGGTGCCCGGACACTGACTCTGGCTCTCGGGGTGGCTGGGTTCTTTCTTGTGTTTTCTGAGGAGGTTGGCCTGGAGCCAGGGGATTTCCACTTCCCCAAATTGGGCAATATTTTAATAAAGACCTTTTTCCTTCCCCATCAATCTTTGTGTTATGCCTGTGTTCAGTGGCAGGCAGCCAAATCCCATTTTGTTTGGTAGCACCCTGACTGGTGTGGCTCAGCGGGTTGAGCACCATTCTGCAAACTGAAAGGCTGACAGTTCGATTACTGGTCTGGGCACATACCTAGGTTGCAGGTTTGGTCCCTGGTTGCGAGCATGCAAGAAGCAACCCACTGATGATTCTCTCCCTCTTTCTCCCTCCCTTCACCTCTCTCTAAAAATAAATTTAAAAATAAATAAAGGAGCTCCTGGAATCCTATTTCAACCAATAGGACAGGATTTCCCCATCCAATTGGAGCTATATACCCCATCAATATTTTTACCAACCAATCAGAATGGTTTCATACTGATCAATCAGGACAGAGCCTTTTGGACCAATCAAACTGTGACCATTTGGAGTCCTTATTTGCATGAGGACAGACCAATCAGTGACCAGAGTAGGGACCTTCTGTTTATGTAAGTCAGCTCCCCTCTGGCTTTGAGAGTGCCTTTACCCTTTCCACCTCGGACTGTGGTTTCTTGGTGGAAGCTGCGATAGCAAAGATGTCTCTTCAGAGGAGAGCGGAGCAGACCAATGCGGCCGGAGGGACCTGGCCCCAGCGCTGCCTCACAGCCATGCCGTGTCACAATTGAGCTGTTGTTCCACAGATGAACTGTTTTCACAGTTGTGATGTATCACAATTGAACTGTTTTGCACTGAATAAAGCTTCCTCTTTACTGCACCCCCAATTGGGGATTTCTGTTGGTGTTAAATTGGCACCAACAACAGTAAAACCCAGAACAGCTTTGTATGAGCTCTGGGCAGCTGGTAGGTAATTCTCAAAGTACGGAAGACCGTGGGGCAGTGCCATCCGTGCCTCTTCTTACAGGGATCAGTACCTGTCATGTTCATACCCTGTCAGTCAACACTGACGCTTGGTTGCAGGTTCAGCACAGCCTAATGGGTAAGCCAAGGGGCCCACGCAGCCTAGAGACCGAATTCTTTCAAATGCCTACGGAAGCAGAGAAGATAAGTGCCACCAGGTGGCACCATATTGCAACCGGGACACCGGTGGATTGAATTTGCAGCTCCCAGCCTCATCATGGCTGAGCAGCCTAACCCCCTGGGGTTTTAACTTCACAGTAACACCACCCCACCCCCAGTCAACTATTTGACACCCCACATATTGATCTATAGTGGGATTTTTCTGTTTTTGACTAGCCAATTCAGTAATCTTCATGAGAGTTCTTTTTTTTAACTACTGCATTCTGGGTATAAACTGCTGATTAGATTTCATTATGACTCCTAATAGAGTCATGCAAAAGCACATACATATTAGAATATATATTTTTAGTATAGTCTTCCCTCTTATACTACAGTTGGGCAGCATATCGACTTTTAATATGTATAGGTGGATTATACTCAGTGAATTTTATTTTGGAATTGTAAAAGAGCTGCTACAAAATACTTGTCATGAAAAGACGACTGGATCTGACAGGGTTGAGAACCACTATACTGGAATATTGATCTTTTCCTGGACAGTGAACTGCTCTATGGACTTTGATGATACTATTTGGACTCCCTTGCTACTGCCACTTTCTCCTACTCCCACCTCTCTGGGGCTGCTCCCGGAGGCTCCTTCGCTCTGCTGGTCCCACGCTTCACTAGAGAGCCTGAAGCCAGACCTGTTCATCTAACAGCTTTCTTTCTTGCTAGCCATCAGGGAAGCAAGTCCCCAACAGCATCAGTTGTACCCCAGTACAGCCCCAGGGGTGTCATCGCCTGCTCCTCAGACTTCCTGCCGCTCCCCCTAGTCCCACCTTGACGTCCTGTTTGTTCCGTCCTCACTCCCTCTCGCTTCTCATCGCCAACCTCTTGAGGACTGTCCACTGAGAACCTGGGTTATATGCTCCCTCCCGACAGTTTTTAAATGTCCTCTTCTCTAGTTGGGGGTGTATATCCTCTTCTCACGGAGTAATTTTTGTCAAGTCAACCGAAAGGTCTGAAAAAATGGCTAGCCCAGCAGAGCTTTGCTGCCTCTACTGAGACAGTGCTGTGATCAATAGGGAGCCTGCATCTGAAGATTTTCCTTTCCCTTGTTTCCCATGAGGCGGTTACTCATTTCGTAGCCGGCCTCTCTCAGTCTGCTGGTGGGGGTGGGAGGGGGTGGGCGGGCTGTTAGGGCTGTTAATCTATGAGAAGGCACACAGTTCTATTCACCAGTTGTCTTTCTCCATTATTAGGCTATGCCCAGATTTTCTGTTTCCTTTATTCTTTGGCCACCTGTATTCTTGTTTGTTTTTCAGTAGTTAGATTTTTGCTGTTAAAAAGATTATTCTCGCCCTGACCAGTGTGGCTTAGTTGATTGGAGTGTTGTCCAGTAAACCGAAGGGTCACAGGTTTGATTCCCAGTCAAGGGGCACGTGCCTACGTTGCAGGTTCAGTCCCCAGCTGGGCGCTCGCAACAGGCAACCGAATGATGTTTCTCTCACACATTGATGTTTCTCTCCCTCTCTGTCTCCCTCCCATCCTCTCTCTAAAATCAATGAGCATGTTCTCAGGTGAGGATAAAAAATATATTTAAAAAATTCTTCTCTTTTTTCCACAAGAAACCTACATGCAGCCACTGGGGTTGCTGCCATAGTAAGACTTGAATCCGATCAGGAATCTGGCAATATCGTGACCGGGGCAGGGGAGGTCTGCTTTCAGGGACCCAAAAACACAGTCTTAGGGGCCTGCAACGTTCCCTGTGGAGCCTTGGATTGCACTAAAAACATCTGTTTCTAGGGAGTGGGGCCAGAGGAACAGTCACTCCCCGGATACTCAAAAGCGGCAAAGGCTTGGGCGTGTATGGGGACCTCCGGCCTTCGCCACTCCGGTGTTTTGGAAACCGGCTAATTTGTCCTCTCCCAGAGGTTGCATGTTCCCTCTGCGGGAACACTTTATGTTCCTGCTGTGTGCAGGACTCTGGAGCGTGCTGTGTTGTGAAAACCTGAAGGGGGATTATTGCTCCCGGTGTAGCGCCTTTAACATTCCTCCTTGAGAGGTTGTAATTTGATAGTAATTCACGGTGACTGCCCAATCTCTATCAGTCTCTAGTGATTCCTGAGAAGTTTCAGCACATTCTGCCAGTACCCAACACCAGCACGACCCACGGTGGAAAATAGCCTTCGCCATCACTGCAAGTAAGGAAAGTAGAGTAAGGGGTGGAGAATATGAATGAAACTTAGGTTAAGACTTAAACTATAAGCGAGGCAAAGTGGAGGAAATATTAAGTCCCAACCATATTTACCCCAGAAGGTGAGGAAAGCCAGAGAATATAGTCCCAGGTCAAGCCGAAATATTTCACCCAGGAGATAGGGAGTGGGTTTGGTTGTCTCCCCAAATTCTCTAGAAGTTTCCTGGACCATCGGCTATCATCTTGAAATCACTCTGTGTTTGGTTTTGCCCCTTTCCTCAGTGCATCATAACAGCAACCCTTTTTGTGACATTTATATGCCCTGTCAGTTGGATGATTGTGCATCTGAGGGATGAGAAGGAGCGCCACGAATTCTGAGTGTGAAGAAACCTGCAGTTGGGAGGTGGGAGGGGTGTGACCACATCATGCACAGGACGTTTATTCAGGTGCCACAGATGAAAATCATTGTCCCTTTCTACTACTTGGCTGATTGAATGACATAAGTTGGTGTTGGGGGGCAGATATAAGGGAACTAAATGGTAATGGAAAAAAATATTTAAAAGATTATATATTTTTAAAATTTTACTAAAAAAAAAAATGAAGTTGGTGAATGAAACTTCACCAACCTAATGAACTCTTGGCCTTTCACAGGCGCACATTCTATCTATTTTTATTTTTTGGAATATGTGTCATTAGTTGTGGAGATGGCTGAATGGCTTTCTTTCCCACCAGCATGTACACCCTCGGTGGGGTCAGGGATAGTGCTGTCTCCCTCACGGTCCCCAGCGTCTCGTGCCTGGCAGGTGCTCAGGCAGAGTTAGGGAATGGATGTTCTCAGGGATAGTGCTGCCTGGTTTCAAAGAATTCTGAAGGAAACTATGATGCTTTATAGGTGAGTTGTTAATTCAAAGCTAAATCCTAGCTTCATCAAATTCCCTTGGTTTTTAACTTTATGCAGCAGGGAGCACAGCTTTTATTTGTTCTTAATTTGTATGTAAGAAGGTTGCTTCCTTCTCTTCGGGGAAACTGGTAAGGTAGTGTAAAACGCAGTAGTAGTGCCTTTTCCAAGGGTTGTTATGAGGCTCAATGACAATAAAGGTAAAAGGTGACTATGGTTAATGGGATGCCTCTATTAAACTGCCTTTTTGAAATTAGTTGGTTTTGTATTTGTTACTTTAATTGCATGTGTGTCATAACTTTTGTAGTCCACTTAAAACAATGTTAAGGATCCAGAATGCGGGAAAGGCAGGATAAGTGTGGGGAGGGGTGCCTCAAAAGATGTGGTTAAAGAAGGGGTAGGCAAGGTGAATTGACCAGGGAAGGGTGAAGGATGGAATGGAAGTTGATACAAACAGGAGAGGATATTGAGACATAATCAAGATCTTTCAAGGTTATTCTAAAAAAAAAAAAAAAAAAATTATTCTGTATTAACTGTGAATGTCAGAGGGAAAAATTCCGTGACATGGCCTCTTCATCCTCGGACAATAAATAACAGAATTCCCCAGTGCAAGATAGATGGGCTCAAGGCCACCCAGCTAAAAGCTACATTTCACAGCTTCTGGTGTAGCTGGGTGTGGTCATGTGACTGAATTCCAACCAATAGGGTGTGAGCAAAAGTGATTATGCCATTTCCAGGCCATGCCCTTAAAAGGAATGAGTGTGCAGCCTCCCTCGCTTTCCCCTTTCTCACTGGCCAGGAGGCAGACATGGCAGGAGCTGGAACAACCACCTTGGGACGCAGAGATGGAAGGCACATGCTGAGACCGGCTGAGGCTGCCAGCTCTGGGTGCTTACCTTTGGACCACTACGTAAGAGAGAGCAAAACTTCTTTTGCTTAAGTCATGGTATCTTGGGGTCTTCTGACCACCTGGACTAGACTCCAGGTAAGACACCTTCATGCCACTGCTTATACCCGGAAGCCTATACTTCATTATTTGTACTTCTGTTTTCTTATTTCAAAGTTTATGTTTTATGTTTTCCTTTTTCAAAATTAAGTTGTTAGCTAGTGGTTTAATTTTTCTTTTTCAAAGAACCAGCTTATAGGTTTACCTATTCTAGTGTACTCAGTTAGGGTTTTAAGATTATTGTTGCTATCTTCATCCCGGAATGAATTTCTAGCCATTTATGGAATTATTGGGTCACATTCTTTTCTCTGCAACATTCTTTCTACATTGTTCCATTGTCTTGTGCCATCCAAAACTGCTGAAAAGAAGCCTGAGGCCAGTGTCCTTTCATTCCCTTTGGGAGACTGATTGTCTGCTTCCTCTCTCGGGATGTTCGCGGCAGGGTGCTTTTGTTATCCATAAGATATAGAAACTTTACAAGACCAGTTCTGGTCTCAGTGGTTTCTTTGCTCGGTGTACCTGAAATATAGTAAATCCTGTTCATTTACCAAGTTGAGATTTTTTGTTTGTTTGTTTTAGAAATGGCTTTTTCCTTTATGTTTTTCACTACTTTTTAAATTCTTTTTGTTCCCTCTTCATCAGGGACTCTACTGCCTGTTGGATCAACATAAACGTCTTACGTATTTCTCATTTTCCTTCCAGTTACTTCCTCTCTTTGCCTTTACTCTGTCCTGTGGGGCATTCTCAAACCTGTCATCTGTCACTGACTCAGTTTTCTGTCATGCCAGCTCTACCTCTTCTAAATTCTAATGTGACTTTTAGATTTTTAATGGGGTTTTCTTCTATTTCTTTCCTTACCTTCCCAGTCTCTTTTCATCTAATTTTGGCATCTAATTTTTTTTAATAGGGTTCCCTATTGTATTTAATTCCCTTGCGGGTACAGGAAAGGCTTTTTTCAAAAATGTTATTCTATTTTCTGAAATCATTTTTCTTCTGATAATTATTCTTCTCTTTTTTCAAAGATTTTATTTATTTATTTTTAGAGAGAGGGGAAGGGAGGGAGAAAGAGAGGGAGAGAAACATCCGTGCATGGTTGCTTCTTGTGCACCCTCCACTGGAGGCCTGGCCGGCAACCCAGGCATGTACCCTGATTGGGAATCAAACTGGCGACCCTTTGGTTTGCAGGCCGGCACTCAGTCCACTGAGCCACACCAGCGAGGGCCTGATAATTATTCTTTATATGTATTTTCCTAATGACATTCTTTGGGATCCCATGGTAGCTCCATACTAAGAAACTGTGACATTTTAATTAAAGAAAAACAATACCCGAATCCATCAACCCCTTGTATATAACTTCTATTTCACAGGGAATGTAGGTGTTAAGGAAGCAACCCAAATACCACAAGGAAGCGGCCAGACGAACCCAGAAGGTAAGTCATTCTGTAGGACAACTGACTCAATTGCTTCTGCTAGTAAGTGTCCTGAAAAAGGGGCTGTACTAGATCAGAATAAACACAGGGGAATATGTGGTCCTGGCTTGGATACTGATTTGGATAAAGCGAGTGCAAGAATAATTGGAGTTAATTGAAGAAATTTTGATATGGCCTGGAAATCAGATGAGATGAGATGAGATGAGATCAAAATACACCAAAACACAAAGGCAGAGGGTGTTGACTGAATAAAACAGGTTATAAATAGGTCATAAAAGGTTTTTTAGAGTATGATCTCATTGGGATACACACACACAGGTAGTAGTTACAGTAATGTTTCCTGGGAGGTAGGAACATGCTGTTTGTTTTTAACTTGTCTGCATTTTCTGATGTTCTACAAAGCACATGGACTGCTTATGTAACAAAGTTCTTTTTAATAGTGACACAGATTTAAGTGGGACAGCTTTGCCATGAAGGTAATAAAGCTTAAGTTTCAGGACTCCTTATTCATATAGTCCTTTCAAGGGCCAATTTTGTGTCATACTTTGTGGGGTTTTAAAAAATTTTATCTTTTATGTCCAGCATTTTTTTATTGTGGTAAAAATGTACTGTATAAAATGTACGACTTTGCCCATTTTTAGGCGTACAGGTCGGTAACACCATACACATTCACGTCATTGTACAGCCATCACCACCACCCATTTCCAGGACTTTGTCATATTTCCTAACCGAAACTCCATACCCCTTAAACAACTCTCAAGTCTCCCCTCCCTCCAGTCTTTTTAATTTTTAAGAGCCTCCAAAATTGTATAAGCTTTAAACACAAAACCTGGGTCCAGTCCCAACTGGCAACCAGAAATCCTGACTATTCCAGAGCAATCTTTCAAACGACACCTGAGGATGGCAAAGTGATGTTAGCCTCAAACCAATGGAGAGTCAACATAGCTGAGGAGGCTGTCACCAAAGTGCTCTCACCAGATGCGCAAAAGGCAGGAACTGTGGCAACATCAACATCGCTGAATACACAGGAAAGCGAAAGCGATGAGTTTTTCATATTATTGAAATATATAGTTATACGACTCCCCGAGAAGTTCCTAATTTCTCAGAAATTAACCATAACTTCTTCATTGCTTAGAACTATTGATAAATAGTACTATCGTTTCCTGTAAAATTGGTCCAGAAGAGCAGATAGTAGTTTTATGTTGTTGTATCAGCTAAAGCCTGGCTTGGTATAACAGAAAACCCTAATTTATTTCTCTCAGATGTAAAAGAAGTCTGGAGGTACACGTTCAGACTAGTATGATAGTTTCATGATCATCAAAGAACTGGAGCCCTTTTATCTTGCTACGCTACCATCCTTATGGGCTGCTTTGTGACCTGAAGGGCTGCTCAAGCTCCAGCCATCAAGTCTGTATTCCAGCCAAAAGGAAAAAACAAGGAGTAAAAAAGAACACACCTCCTTCCTACAATGATTCCTCGCAGAAATTGCACCTAACCCTTGAGCTTACATCCCTTTTGCCAAAACATGTTCATATGGCCTTACCTGGTTGTAAGGGAGGCCAAGAACTGTGATATGTATTCTAGAAACTTGTGCCTCATCAGAAATTCTACACTAAAGGAATGGAGAGAATGGATAACAGGATATACAACTAAGCATGTGTAAAATGGTTTTTTAAAAGACATTGTGTGCCAGGTTTTGAGGTTTGGCGGGGGCAGGTAGGAAGGGGTAGATATCTTAGAGCACCATTTATATTACTGCTTAATATTTTATTAACAGCAAAAAGCTCACCTCCTCACAATTAGCTTTCTAGACTTGGTGCTAAAGCTTTCCTTCACAGAAGTGCGCTCAACAGGCTTTTATGAAAAAAGGAAAAGGTCATTTTCCCAATTGAAGGGAACTTTTGAATGTTTCAATAGCCAAATATATCTAAATCATATATCTAAGCTAATAAACTTTACTGTTGTGGGTAAACTTTAGCTGCGAAAAGCCTTTTATCAGTGTACTAATTGCCATCACTTTTGTACTGTGTGTTTCTAGGGAAATGTACATCACAGGACGTAGTCTCTGACCCCATCCTTAGAGAACGTTGCCATGGAGGACATTTTCCCCACACAGTAAACAAAGAAAATCCGGAAGGTGAGTGCAGAAGTTGCTTTACCAACCAGGGAGCTGTTACAGGTGCTTGAGCAGGAGCACAATAGAAAAGACGCCAGGCGAAGGGCTAGTGAAATCACATGATCTCACGACCTTATGACCTTTCAGCATTCTACCTGACTTAATAATAAATCTTCAAGCTTGTACATTGTATATAGTGGTTGTCAAATTGCTTTTCTAAATTGATCACCTTTGACCTTGATGGTCAGTGCATTATTTAATAAATCCCAGGAAATTTTGTCCAAATTGGAGTACAGTTTCTCCTTGAAATGGACTTCAGTAGCGATCAGTTGGCTTGGTTCTTTGGCCCTGATCTCGCCACCCCAGGACTTGGGCTCTTTCTTCCTCTTGCTCAGGAATAAGGAACAGTGTCGCTCTGAGAGTGGGAAGGGCCCGTTGGTCAGCAGAGCTGCGCCTCGGGGTTCTATTCCTCCAGCTGGAACCCTCGCAAAGCCAGCCCCTGGGTAAGAATCGAATTACTTCTATTGCTCCTTCAGTTTGACCCCCTAAGGGACATGGGCCTGCGGAAGTAACCAGCCGGCCGTAGCCGAGCACAGAGAGACAACTCCAACTCCTTCCATGACCAGAAAAGGCTACTGCAGATACGCCAGGGCGCTTGGGAACTCACATTGTATAAAGCGTGGGAAGGCTGGAATTTAAATAAAAAGCCCTTAAGACTCTTTTGCAAAAAGGTGGGTTGCTTTAAGAGCAAGGGGGTGTTGAAAGGCAGGGGGGTGTCCTTTTTATTAGCAGTAGAAGGAGCTTCCCAACAGCCCTCCTTCCTCGCGTTCTGCCTGGCTCACTACCTTCTCAGCAAGTTCTGGGGTAGCCGTGTCCTCGGGTCCCAAAAAGGGCTGAGAATGTCAGGCGCCAGCCAGCCAGCAAAGCACCCTGGAGGAAGTGGGAGGCTCCTCCACATTTCCCTTTCCCGCAGGCTTGCCTTGGTTTTTCATGACGTCATCCATTCATCATTGTGAGCTGATTGGCGGTCCCAGGCCTTGGCCAGCTGCCCAAGGCCAGAAGGGCAGAGAGAGACCCCAGGACAAATGTGCAGCAAGCCCCTGAGCATGTGTGGAAATGTTGTCATCAGTTCCACCTAGAAGGACTTGGTGGAAATCAAACATAGTGAAAGTCAAAAGAGCCTATCCATCTTTTCCTTCCCCGAATGCCTGGGAAGAATTCAGGGGCCTCTTGCCTGTGGATAGAGAACCAAACCCCGGAGTGGGCCTGGGTGTGGAGGAGGGACTGCTCTGCCAGATGGTTCACTCTCCAGAATTCAACCTGTTTCCTGACTCCGTGGTGTTTGAAAGCAACTTTGTCCAGGTACTCTGGAGTCCCCAGGATGGAACCCCTTGATTCTTCTAAACCTGTTCCCAAGATGTGACCAGGAGAGTGTGGCCCTGAAATTAGAGTGGGGTGAGAGCTGAGACAAGAAGGCAGTGGGCCTGGAATGCAAGGCCACCCCCATTTGACCCTGACTTTGCAGCGCCCCAGACAGGGCTTCTGCTACCGACAGTTGTCAGCCCTGGGGAGAGAGGCCAGGTGTACTCTGCACTCAGTAGACAGTTTGGTACCTGAACCCCCCAATTGACTTCCTCCTCCAGGCTGTCAGCCAAAACAGGTGATCAAAGAGGCAGTGAAGCAAGATGCCCTTTGAGGGTTTGGGACAGAAATGCTGATTGATGAGAGGACAGAAACGGGGCCCCCAGAGAGACCCGGGCTCAGAGTGCAATCCACTGCTTTCTTGTCAGGAGGCATCACCGTGCAAGTGACCTGGGCACCCTGAATCCCAGTGTCCTCTAATGTAAAGGGGGTCAGACTGACATGAGGATTATATGCAAACACAGGAGGCAAAGGCCTTAGTACAAGGGACACTCAGTGTGTTTTCGTTTCCCGCTTGGGATCTCAGCACAGAACCTGGGAGCTGCAAAGGACCTTATAGTTCAGGGAAGAGCGGGAGATTATAGGGCCCCTCAGAGAAGGACCAAGGATGTTTTTCAAAGAAAAGCCAGGAAACAGTCTAGGGACGATTCATGGAAATGTGACACTTGCCAGGGAACTCTTAGGTTATAGTTCTTGTGGGCAGTTGGTTAGCAGTACATAGTGTAACTGCTGCTACAGTTGTTTAACCAGTGTGGGTTAAAACAATGGTTCTCACCTAGCGAAGATTTGCCTTCCAAAGCCAGGGAACATTTGCCCTGCAGTGTGGCTCTGTTGGTTGGGCATCATTAGATCCCAGGTCAGGGCACATGCCTACGTTGTAGATTCAATCCCTGATCAGGGCATGTGTGAGAGGCAACTGATCGATGTTTCTCTTCACATCGATGTTTCTCTCCGTCTCTCTCCCTCCCCCTCCCTTCTCCTCTAAATAAGTAAATGAATGAATGAATGAATGAATAAACACATAAATAAATAAATATTCAAAACCAGGGAATATTTGGCAGTGTCTGGAGACATTTTTTATTGTCACAACTTGGGCAGGGTGCGGGGGGCATCCCTACTGGCATATCTAATTGGTAGAGGCTGAGGATGCTGCTAAAACACCCTACAGTACGTAGGACAGCCCCTCCCCAAACCAAGAATTACCCAGTCAGGATGTTAATATTGCCGAAGTTGAGAAACTCAGCTGAAACGCACTGCTGCTGCCGCCAAATGCTCAGGCTGTGCCCACGGGGCTGCTTTGCAGGTCAGAAAGGGCAGGAACTGGATTGACATCTACAAAGCCTCCTACACCACAGCCCTTGGCGTAACCTCCTCTGTGCCCTGCCTGCCCCTCCCCAACATCCTCCTCATGGCCAGCGTCAAGTGGCGCCGTGGGCAGAGCCAGACATGGAACAGACCATCCACAGCCCCAAAAATCATCCTGAAGAGGTAAGCAACACCAGTGGGAAGGAAGGACAAGCAGGGGGAGGGGTGGACCCAGAGCGAAGGCTGCTTTGTGACTAAACTCAAGGTGGGAGGAAGCAGAGAAGCCATCAGCAGTGACCTAAGACAGTGGGCATGCAGAAGCATCTTGGTCAGGTAGAGGCAATGTGTGGACAGGAATGAGGGGCCAATCTACATACTCACCTTTCTTCTCACTGCACTTACCTCACTGAATTTTTGGGGAATCCCTCTGCCAAGGGGCAAGGAGGCAGTGAGATCTGGCAGGTGGAGCATAGGCCGGGAGCTGCAGCCATAAGTTACTTGCTGCATCTCAGTTTTCTTACCAGTAAAATGAGTGGAGTTAAGTGTCGTTAGGACCGTGACATAAAATGACATCATGCATGTCTAGGATGAAACAGTCCTTTTTAATGTTTGAGCCTCTTCCAGTAATCTGTAGGATATTCAAGAATCTCTAGATATTCCCAGAAATCCAAGTGAATCATTTCTCCATGTTGCCTCAGCGATGGACATCTCCATTATGTTCTGGTGTATCTATAGCGAGTACAGCCCAGCCCAGGCAATTACCATTAGAACTCCTCAAACCTTAGCTCCCCTGGGAAGAGTGTGAGGCAGTAGGGTCAATGACTGGGCAAGCTGGACTAGGGGCTAACTTCGTGGCAGAGGAGGGTCGGTCCCTTTGTGTAATCAAGAAGGAAATTGAAAAGTCCTGGGACCACCAGCTCCCTTACTCCTGGGCTGTCTCACTCAAGCAGGACCCTGGGACACCAGCGTGAAAATCATGGCAGGATGGGTGGAGGTTAAAATGCAGATTCCAAGGGCACACCCCCAGACCTACTGAATCTGAGGGGTATCTTCAGGTGTCTGCATTTTAAACAAGCTCTCCAGGTGAATATGATCTCCCTAAAGTTTTGAGTCCCATTTCACTAAGCACTTTCTTTCCTGCCTCCGGAAGCCTCAGTCCTGAAGGAGACACTCCTCCATCTAATGCAGACCGGGTTAGATCAGAAGCAATGGGGTTGTCCATGTGTCTTCCCCCCATGCCTTCAGGATTCTCCCACTGAAATTCGTGGAGCTCCAAGTCTGTGACCAGCTTCAACGCATCCTGCGGTTGAGGACAGTCACAGAGAAGATCTACTACCTAAGACTCCACTCTGACCATCCTGAGATTGTCTTCTGCTTCTGGATCCGACTAGTTCAAATTCTGCAGCAGGGCCTGTCCATCACCACCAAAGACCCTAGGATTCTCATCACTCACTGTCTGGTACCGAAGAATGGCTGCAGCCCCTCAGGAGACTCTAAGGTAGGTGGGCATCCATGTCACCTCCAGCCAAGCCAGAGCTGAGCAGTAGGGCTTAGGGGAGCTGGTATGTGAGCACCCTGTGAAGGCGATCCCTGCCTTTTATTGAGATGTATCATACAACCAGCTGTAAGATTCACTCATTGTAGGTGCACAGTTCAACACTTTCAGTAAATGTATGGAGTTGTGCTGCCATCATCACAATCCAGCTTGAGAACATTTCCGTCACTCTAAAAAAGTCCCTTGTGCCCATTTGCAATCATTCGCTGTTCCTATTGATCTGTTTTTGGTCTCTATAAATTCATATTTCTTAGACATTTCATGTAAACAAAATCCTACAATATGTATAGTCTTTCGTGTCTGTTTTTTTCCACTCGGCATAATTTCTTCAGGTTCATCCATGTCATAGCATCCAGAGTCACAGGCTATCAGTAATTCATTCCTTTTCATTGTTGAATAGTATTCCACTGTATAGATATGCCACATTTTGTTTATACATTCACCAGTTGATGGACAGTTGGATTATTTCCAGTTTTGGACTGTTATGAATAATGCTACTATGAACAGTTGTGTATAAGTTTTTTAAAAGAATATTTTATTGATTATGCTATTACAGTTGTCCCATTTTTTTCTCCCCTTTATTCCCCTCCACCCTGCACCCCCCTTCCCACCAACATCCCTTCCCTCCTTAGTTCATGTCTATGGGTTGTACATATAAGTTCTTTGGTTTCTCCATTTCCTATACTATTCTTAATCTCCCCCTGTCTATTTTGTACCTACCAATTATGCTTCTCATTCCCTGTACCTTTTGCCCCATTCTCCTCCCACCCCTCCCTGCTGATAACCCTCCACATGATCTCAATTTCTGTGGTTCTATTCTTGTTCTAGTTGTTTGCTTAGTTTGTTTTTGTTTTTAGGTTCAGTTGTTGATAGTTGTGAGTTTGTTGTAATTTTACTGTTCATAGTTTGGTCTTTTTTTCTCAGATAAGTCCCTTTAACAATTCATATAATAAGGGCTTGGTGATGATGAACTCCTTTAACTTTATCTGGGAAGCACTTTATCTGCCCTTCCAATCTAAATGATAGCTTTGTCGGATTGAGTAATCTTGGATGTAGGTCCTTGTCTTTCATGACTTTGAACACTTCTTTCAAGCCCCTTCTTGCCTGTCAGCTTTCTTTTTAGAAATCAGCTGATAGTCTGATAGGGAACTCCTTTGTAGGTAACTGTCTCCTTTTCTCTTGCTGCTTTGAAGAGTCTCTCCTGATATTTAATCTTGGGTAATGTAATTATGATGTGCCTTGGTGTGTGCTTGCTTGGGTCCAACTTCTTTGGGACTTTCTGAGCTTCCTGGACTTCCTGGAAGTCTATTTCCTTCACCAGATTGGGGAAATTCTCCTTCATAATTCTTTCAAATAAGTTTTCAATTTCTTGCTCATCCTCTTCTCCTGGCACCCCTTTGATTCGGATGTTGGAACATTTAAAGTTGTCCCATAGGTTCCTAAGCTTCTCCTCATTTTTTTGAATTCTTGTTCCTTCATTCTGTTCTGGATGAAAGTTTATTTCTTCCTTCTGTTCCAAATCGTTGACTTAAGTCCTGGTTTTCTTCCCTTCACTGTTGGTTCCCTGTGTATTTTTCTTTATTTCACTTTGCATAGCCTTCACTTTTTCCTCTTTATTGTGACCATACTCTACCATTTCTGTGAGCATCCGGATTATCAGTGTTTTGAACTCTGCATCTGATAGGTTGGCTATCTCTTCATCACTTAGTTCTATTTTTGGAGCTTTGATCTGTTCTTTTGTTTGGGCCATATTTTTTTTTGTCTCTGGTGTGCCCGTTACATTGTGAGGGGCAGAGCCTTAGATATTTGCCAGGGCAGGGCAACCAATGTATTTCTTTGTGGTGCTGTATTTGGGGGAGGGGTCCAAGAGGGAACAGTGCTGCTTGCTTGGCTCTCAGCAGCTATCAGTCACTTCCCCCACTACCCAAAATCAGGTTGGGCCCTTTTGGTGTTTGTTCCTGGGTGGGTGAGTGGGTTTGTGTACATTCTAGGACCCTGGGGGCTCCTCCAACAAACTCTCCTGTGAGGCTGGCAGTTTCTCCTGCTGGCACAACCCCAACAGGTTTTTACAGCCAGAGGTTTTGAGGCTTTCTTTTTCCACACTGGACCCCTAGGTTGCCCGGTTTGTCTCGCTCCCCTCTTGTTCCTCCCGGTTTATCCACTCGCAAGTGTGGGACCGCCAGCTGCCATCTGACCTGCGCAGTCCTCCAGCCACTGCCTTGCCACGTCCCCTCCACCCCCACTTCCTGTCTCTGTCTCCGCCCCTCCTACCAGTCTGGATGAATAGTTCCTCTTTAACTTCTTGGTTGTTGGACTTCCAAGCAGTTCAATTTTCTGGCAGTTCAGGTTGTTTTTTGTTTTTAAATTTGTTGTCCTTCTTTTGGTTGTGCAAGGAGGCAAAGTGTACTTATCTACACCTCCATCTTGACCCTGTATACAAGTTTTTGTATAGACATAGTTTTCATTTGTCATAGGTAGATTGCAAGGAATGAAATTGCTGGGTCATATGTTAAGTTTATCTTTAAACTGTAAAGAAACTAGCCAGCTGTTTTCCAGAGTGGCTGTACCAGTTTACATTTCTGCCAGCAATACATGAGGTTTTCAGGTTCTCCACATTCTCACCAACACTAGTATTATTTATCTTTTTGATTAAAGCCATTCTAGTGGATATATAATAATTTTATTTTGGATTTCCTCAATGGATAATGATGTTGAGCAACATTTCATGGACTTATTAGTCATTTACATATCTTCTTTGATGAAATGTATTCAAGTTTTTTGTTAAAAACCCCATTTTTAAATTGTGTTTTGTCTTCTTATTGGGTTGCTATAATTCTTTGTATATTCTGGATATAAGTCCTTTATCAGACATATGATTTGGGAATATTTTCTCCCAGTGTGTGAATTGTCTTTTTCTTTTCTTTTTAAAAAGATTTTATTTATTTTTAGAGAAGGGAAGGGAGGGAGAAAGAGACGGAGAGAAACATTGATGTGCTAGAGATACAGTGATCTATTGGTTGCCTTCCACACGCCTCCACCTGGGGACCTGGCCACAACCCAGACGTGTGCCCTGACTGGGAACTGAACCAGCAACCTTTTGATTCTCAGGTTGGAGCTCAATCCACTGAGCCATACTCACCAGGGCTGTCTTTTATTTTCTTAATAGTATCCTTGGTGGAGCAAAAGTTTTTAATTTTGATGAAGTGCAGTTATCACTTTTTTTCTTTTATGGATCTAGCTTTTGATGTTGTAGCTAAGACTTCTTTGTTCAAACCAAAGTCACAAATATTTTATCCTATGTTTTCTCTAGAAATTTTATAGATTTAGCTCTTACATTTAAGTCTGTGATCCATTTTGCATTGCCATTTGTATATGGTATGAGGTAAGTTCTTTTTGTTCTTTTTGTTTTCACATGTCACTGCACAATTATCCCAGTACCATTTGTTGAAAAGACTATCCTTTCACCTCTTGAATTGTCTTGGCACTTGCATCAAAAGTCAATTGACAGTAAATGCAAGGATTTATTTCTGTATTTCCAATTCTGTTTCATTGATCTGTTTGCCTGTCCTTGTGCTAATACCACAATGTAGCTTTACAGTTAAGTTTTAAAATTGGTTGTTGTAAGTCTTCCAATTTTGTTCTTTTGCAAATTATTTTGACTATTCTAGATCCTTTGCATTTGCATATAAATTTTAAGATCATTTTTTCAGGTTCCAGAAAATAGACTGCTGGGATTTTGACAGGGACATGTTGAATTTATATAGTAATTATAAGAGAGCTGCCATCTTGATAATATTGAGTCTTCTAATACGTAAATATGGAATGTCTTTCCATTTATTTCAATCTTCTTTAATTTCTCTTAGCAATGTTTCTGTAGCTTTCAGTATACAAGTTCTGTACTTCTTATGTTAAATTTATTCCTAAGTATTTTATTTTGTTGATACTATTTTGAATGGAATTGTGTTTTTTTTTAATTAATTTATTTATTTTTAGAGAGAATGGAAAGGAGAGAGAAAGGGAGAGAAACATCTATGTGTGAGAGCAACATTGGCTGCCTCTCGCACGCCCCCAACTGGGATTCTGGCTTGCAACCCGGGCATGTGCCCTGCCTGGGAATCAAAGCAGGGACATTTTGGTTCTCGGGCTGGTGCTTAGTCCACTGAACCACACCAGCCAGGGCTGAATGGAATTGTGTTTTCTTAATTTCATATTTGCATCATTCATTGGTAGTATGTAGAAATACAATTGATTTTTGTATATTAACCTTGTTTATCAGATAGAGTACTTTTTGTGAGTCCTTTGGGATTGTGTGCATGTGTGCGTGTATATATGTATGTATACATATGTGTCTCTGTGTGTATATATATATATATATATATGTCATCTGCAAGTAAAAGACAATTTTACTTCATTTCCAATTCAGATAAATTTGTTTATCACCTACTGCCTTAACTAGAACCTTTAGTGCAATATTTAATAGAAGTGGAAAAAGCAGTAAGGGGAAAACATTCTATCTTTCATTAAGTATGATGCTAACTGTGGGATTTTTATAGATGCCCTTTATCAGGTTGAGGGGATTCCCTTTTATTCCTTGTTTATTGAGAGTTTTTATCATAAATAAGTATTGGATTTTATGGAATTTTTTTCTGCATCTATTGTGATAGTCATGAAGTTTGCCCTTTATTCTATCAGTATATAGTGTATTACATTAATTGATTTTTGGATGTTAAATCAGCTTTGTGTTCCTGCAATACATTCCACTTGGCTATGGTGTGTATGTTTAATCCCTTTTCTATGCTACATGATTTGGTTTTCAAGCATTTTGTTAAGGATTTCTCATCTATGTTTATTAGAAATATTGGTCTGTAGTTTTCTCGTGATGTCCTGGCTTTGGAATTAGGGTAATACTAGCCTCATTGAATGATTTGGTGTTTCCTCCTCCTCTGTTTTCTGAGTTTATGTAGAATCAGTATTACTACTTCTTTAAGTATTTAATAGAATTCACCAGTGAAGCTACCTGGGCCTTTTTGCCCCAGGCCTGAGAGTATGACATAAGACCGACTTCGACTACAACATAAACTCCATGAGTGCAGGAATTTTTATGTGTCTTCTTCACTACTCTGTCCCCAGTGCCTGCTACATAGTTGACATTCAATAAAGAACGAATGAGTGAACATGAGCAACTTGCACTTCTGGAACACCTTTGGGGTATCACAGGCAACAGGAAAGAAATAATTTTAGCCAGGAATAAAAGTAGCTCAGCCCTGGCTGGTGTGGCTCAGTGGATTGAGTGCCAGCCTGAAAACTGAAAGGTCGCAGGTTCAATTCCCAGTCAGGGCACATGCCTGGTGGGTTGCGGTCCAGGGCCCCAGTTGGGGGCATGTACAGACTCTCAGTGTCTCTCTCTCTTTCTTCCTCCTTCCCTCCCCCTCTCTCTAAAAATAAATAAATAAAATCTTTTTTTTTAAGCAGTTCAATATAGGATTTTTATTAGGTTAATTTTTTAAACATTCATTAAATTTCTACAATAAATATTTGACTCCCCTACATTTAAATATAAAACCAAGAAGCATAAGCTTTATTAAAGTTTATATGAATAGGTTATTTGATTAAGAATAGGTTATCTGCTAAATTATTCAATGACAATATTATCATTAGGGCACCAAAGAATATTTGTAACAATACAGGGGGTATAAGCAGATATGGCCTCAGAATTGCCTCTTTGAACCTCTGACATGGCCGCCCAAGGGAACAGTTTGACTTCCAACACTTGAGGATCTAGACCATGATATTAGGCAAATGCAGAGACCCTCGGGTCTTTACCACCTAGCTTTGCTTTCTTTCTCCATCTAGTTAGTACAAGAGACACCCCAAGCCTCCCAGCCCAGCGAGAGCCTCATGCAGCTGATGGACAGTGGGGAGAGTGAGACCCTCTCTCAGATTTTTGCTGACCTGCACCAGCACAACCGGTTCAGGTACGTGACTTATATCAGGCCAGCCTGACATTCCTTCCTGCGGCCCAGACGGTCTAGCCTGTGAGGTCCAAAAACCAAGTAACTTGGTCGATGTGCACAGGGAGGAGCAGGAAATACTGCCACTCAGGATCCAGTTTTATCCCTGACTGAGGGCAACGTTTTCCCAGTTCTCTTTACCTTATTCTCTTTCTCCACATTGCAAAGCTAGTAGGCTTGACTCCAGAGGAGGAATTTTATGAAAAACAAAAAAGTAACTCTTCAATAATAAGAATAAGTTAGTAACACAGGTGGAACCGTCAAACCTAATTTCTAATCCAGGTCCTAGTCCTACAGAGAAATATACAACATGTTGTTTAAAACACCATCTACTCCTTGGGTTCCTTGACCTACTCACCTGGCTCCCTGCTTGGACTTCACATGCCTGAGGAAATGGCCCTGTATGTATAGATGAGTTAAGGTTTGAGTGTTAAGACTGGTTGGTGTGAGACAGGATTTGAGAGTACTTACTTAGTCCCCTGGGCACCACAACCAGAGAGCAAAGATTAAGTGAGATCCAAGGTCCTAGTGAATTTGATTTGTTGTTTTAAAGAAAAGGGAGAACAGAAAGAAATTGTAAATATCACCGGAAAAGAAAAATGAAGTGTCAAAGAAGAGATTTTTGTCACAACGGGGACCAGCAGTTCAGAGACAGAACAACAAAAAGAAAGGTTTCTTTCGGAGTGCTGTTAGTAAGCTGAAAACCAATAAAGTCAGTGAAGACAGTCTCTCCTAGTGGGTAAGAACTCACACAGAGCTAGGCCCAAGTCACTGCTCTGACTGTGAGCCCGTGGGCATATTGCTTGACTCTTCCGGGCCTCAGTTTTCAGGTCTGTACAAGTGAAATTATGATAGTTCCAACCTCATCCAGATATTGTTGGGATTAAGTGAGCTCAAAAGCATGAAGTGCTTGACACGCTCCTCGGCAGAAATAGTGACAGACTTAAGCCGGCTCTTAATAAATATGAACTTGTATTATTAAGTCTGCCTTGAGCTAGAAGTAGAAAAGTATTAACACAAAAGAAAAAAACTTGTTAGTTGCCCACTATTAAAGAACTTATACAGGAGTCATCAGTCTGCATATCATATAGAAATCTGAAATAAAAAAATTTCTGGATTAGATGTCATACTGCTTGAGCTCTGGGGAGTGCTGGATTCTAATAGAACAAGATATGTTGAAGTAACTTTTTGTCATAAAATGTTAGAAAATTAAAATTTTTAAATTACTCTTTGAAGGATGGCTTCTGTTTATATTCATTGGCTACAATTCAGTCACATGACCACACCCAGCTGCAAGGGAGGCTGGGAAATACATTCTCTGTTCTGAACGTCCCCAGCACAGATTTAGATGCTTGCCCCCAAGGTAAAAGGGAAGAAGTCCTGGGGGCCTGTCGGCCATCTCTGGCACAGACAACTTTGAGTATTTCCAGAAGGCCAGAGAAGACTAAAGCCTAAAGGAGAAATGGGTACTAGCAAGGTCGAGGTGGAGAATGTTGAGCAGGCTAAGGAAAAAAATGAGTGTAAGACTGAAGTTGCACCCTGAGGAAAAAGCTAGGTGAGGTTAGAAAAAAGGAAGGGAGACCAGTGAGGAAAACAGGGTGGCCATGGAAGGACATTAGTAGAAGTGGGCAGGGATCAAGCTAGGCAGGACCTGGAACACCATGCAAATGGACTTAGACTTCAAGTGTAATGAAAGCCGCAGCGCCATTTTTAACTGGGAAGTAGCATGATCCAGTGTTCGTGTTGAAAAGGCCATGCTGGCTGTTTCAGTGACAGTTGATATGAAGAGAGGAAGAGTAGGCGTGGAGAGACCAGCCAGGAAGCTGTGGCAACCCCGTTTGGGCTGTCACGTACAAAACAGATCAGAGGGATGTGAGGAGCAGGGAAAAGTTAATTTTGGTTCAATGATTGCTTTGTACAGACAGTTTCTTCTCTTGAATTCCGCAGAATGAAGGCCTGAGTGATGACTTTTCTCCTCATTCAGGCAGGCTCGAGTCTGGTTGCAATTATATCAGTTTTTGCATGTTGGCAACAATATGCAACTCAGAGCAAATAGAATATATGGCTGGGACACAGGACCAAAGAGTTGGAGCTGTAGCCACTCCTCCTCAGCAAAATCAGCGGCATGGGTTCTGCTCCCATCACCCCAGCCCAGCCCTTCCCCCACCTCCCTATTTTTCCTTCTGGCATTTTGATATGTGTCACACCTACCCAACAGAGCCACAGCTGGCCTTTTTCAGATTTATATCTGCCTCTAAAACTTTGCATCAGGAAAGAATATAACTAGAAACAAGATTTACAATGAGAATTTCATGCTCTATTTTTCCCTTTTGACCTTCATTTCCTTGATCCTGAAATGGCTGGAGTTCCAGGAGCAGCAAAAAGACGGAGACCAAAAAGGACAGCTCAGGTAAACAGAGGGCACAGGACACCTGTGTCTCGGAGAGCCTTCTGGTCTGGAGTGTAGGAAAGAGATTCTCTCCAGTTGCCAATCCCAACTTTTCTAGCTGTCATGATGTCCTTTTATACCTTATTTCTAGTTCCTCTAGCCATTTGGCACCAAATCTTACCGATTTCTTTCTCTGAAATGTTTCCTACACCTTTATGTCATTTCTACCCCCACAGATCCTACCCTAGTCCACCTTATCACCTCTTGCCTGGACTGCGGTAGCAGTCTTCTCTTTCATTCATTTATTCGCTCATTCAGAAACATGCACTGAGCTCTTGGGAAGTGCCAAACACTGCTGAAGGCTTTGGAGTCCCAATGAAGAAAGACACAGTACCCCCTCCAGGGGATTTTTAATTTGGTGGAGTCAGATGGGTTAAATCCCCAATTTACAAAACCTCTTCTTCCGGGCAACATTCAAAGCTCATGCCTGAGATGTCACAGGGGCACACAGATGGGAGTGCTTCTTTCCTCCCAGGAAGCTGTCCGGGAGGCCTAGGGTCTGAGCCAACTCAGAGGATGAGGACAAGTGGGCAGGCCAAAGCGGGTGAGTCAGGGCATTCTGGGAGGAGACAGAGTCTGTAGGAGAGAGCATGACATATTCTGGAAACAGCAGCTGAATCTCTGTTAATTTCCAGGTTTTGCTTTACCCCACATCCATTTATTTTGGCATACACGACTCTAAATTAGCTTCCCCTCTCTTACCCATCTCACCTGGTCACTTTCTCCTCCTCTGTTAGGTACCCTCTACCTCATCTCCTTCTCCAGCCCAAATCTTCTGCCCTAGTCACACCTTGGCTGTTCTTCCCCATGCCTTATTCATCCCTCCTCTGGCCCCTCCACCTAATACTCCAGTCTAAATCCTACCTACCTTTCCAGGCACACCTCACATCACTTTTCTGCCCAGTCAAATCTTTCCTTGGTCATAACCTCTCTTACATTATACCCTAATTGTCTCTTAGGTTTCAATGTTGTTTCTTCAACCAGTACTGAAGTTTTTTTGTGCCTCTGTATTCTCCACAGTAGCAAGTGCTAGGCTGGGAACACGATAGGAGCTCAGTAAATATCTGTGCACCACCCCACTAATAAATTATTCCTCCAAATTGGCTCAGGAGACAGCCAGAATTTCATGTTATATTTAAAAATTTAGAAGAGTATGTAGATCCTAGGGAGGCTCTACTAACTTTCATCCAAACCAGGGATCATAAATTCAACTGTCTGTAGGTGGTATGAATGGGTAAATAGTCTACATGTTATGGATCTAAGAAATGGTTGACTTTTCTCTTAACTCTATTAATAAGTAAAGCAACAGCTGGGCTGACGCTGGTTTCAGCATTGAAGAGACAATAGGGAATGGCGGGGCCAGTGGCAAGGAGAAAGAGAAGGTTTCAATTAAGGCTTTAATTAATTGTTTCCATGCTAGAACACAGGCCTAGTGTTGCCAGATACTCTGATTTTTTAAGAGAAGCCAACAATCTGGATTTTTATGTGACATATCTCCTGCCCGTAAGAAAGCTAAAGCACAGTAGTGGGCCAGAAAAACATCTCTGCAGGCCAGATCTGGCCTGGAGACTGCCAGTTCCCAGCCCCCTTCTAAACGGTGGGTAGAGCTGAAGCCAGTGACATTTTCCCCGAGTCTATGAACTCTTTCTCGCGTTATGAGACACGTGTTATGTAACTGATAATAAAATGGAGATTTATTTCTGTTTTTACACATACATTCAGTCTCTCTCTCTCTCTCTCTCTCTCTCTCTCTCTCTCTCTCTCACACACACACACACACACACACTCCCATACCCTCTGAGGTTTGGAGTGAGGAAAACAGAAATAAAGAACATTTCAAATATATTTTGGAACTTCAGAGAATTTCAGCTATAATTTCAGTCACTGGCTATCTGGTGTCAAAGGAACTATTTCCAAGATGTCCCTAGGCTGATTTCTTTCTTTCTTTCTTTCTTTTTAAATTTACTTTTAGAGAGAGGGGGAGGGAGAAAGAAACATCGATGTGAAAGAAACATTGATTGGTTGCCTCTCGTACATACCCGGACTGGGGACTGAACCCACAACCCAGGCATGTGCCCTGACCTGGAATTGAACCGGCAACCTTTCACTCTGCAGGACGACACCCAACCAACTGAGCCACACTGGTCAGGGCCCTAGGCTGATTGCAATTAATCATCCTGGGATGTACTCAGGACTCTTCTCTGTCCTTGGAGCTGAAGAAACCCTTGTTTTCTATATGGGTGAAGTACTGTACTTTTTCAGTCAGAAGGACAGTCACTCCTCAGCCTCTTGAACTTTTGGGTGAAGAGAGAGAGAACGTGTGTGCAGAGAGAGGGAGAGCGAGAGAGAGAGCAAGAGAGAGTGCTATATTTGGAAAAACCAGCATCCCAAAGCTTACCTGTATGGCTAAACCTTTCAATTCTCCATCAGAAGGTGGCATGACCTGTTGGAAGTGCTTCCCAAAGTTAAATGTGCAGTCTGGGGGTCTTGTTTTTTCTTTTCTTTTTTAAGATTTTATTTAATTTATTTTAGACAGAGGGGAACGGAGGCAGAAAGTGAGGGAGAGAAACATCAATGTGTGGTTGCCTCTCAGATGCCCCCTACTGGGGACCTGGCCCGCAACCCAGGCACATGCCCTGACTGGGAATCTACCTGAAACCCTTTGGTTAACAGGCCAGTGCTCAATCCACTGAGCCACACTAGCCAGGGCTGGCTAGTCTGGCTGGGGGTCTTGTCAAAATGCAAAATCTGATTCACTGGCTGTGAGTAAACCTGAAACTGTGCATTTGTTTTAAATTTTTTTATTACATTTTGCGTTCAACACTATTTTGTATTTGTTTCAGGTGTATAGAACAGTAGACATTCATACAGGTTACAAAGTGTTCCCTTGAAACCGTGCATTTCTAACATGCTCCCTGGTGATGCCAAAGCTTCTGGGCTGCGAGCCATGCTCTGAGTAGCTGAAGCCAAGTGGACCAAGAACAGGCTCTGGCTTGAGGCCATCTGGGTTCAAGGCCATTGCTAGTTCAGCTAGCAGAGGGCAAATTCACTCAGTTAACCCCTCCAAGCCACAGTGGTTCCCTCCTTTTACTGGCATTGCCTTGTCACACGATGTAGTGGTAAAAACATGGGCTCTAGAGCCAGGCTCCCTGGCTTTGAATCCTGGCTCTGCCTCCCCATTATGTGGCCATGGGTAAGTAACTTAACCTTGCTGGGCCTCAGATTCCTCATCCGTAAAATGGGACTATGGCAGCACTGACCCCTCGGGAGTTGCTGTGAGGATTAAATGAGCATTAATGCAAGTAATTGTTTGGAACAGCGCCTGACTCATAATAATCACCCCACAAAGTTTGGCCATAATCTGTGAGCGTGCTCTGTGAATTAAGAGTACAAACAAATGCATTCTCTTTTTGACCCAGAGAAACACATTTCCTCTGAAGACAGCATTCCTTGCACCCGTGACCTCAGTTGGAGGGAGTCCTTCACCTGTGGAGAGTGGGAAAGAGAGAACCCCTCTGGGTTGCAGCCCCTCTCACTCCTCAGCACTTTGGCAGCCTCCACGAGGCCACAGCTGGCTTTGTTCATAGGTACGGTCATGGGATTGGTTTGGAGTTTGACCTCAGGCATGGGTTTAGATCCTCGGGTCCTAAGGGTGCTTCCTGGAGGCTAACGGGTGGGAGTTGGGGGTACCAGCTAGAACCACCTAGCCGTTTTCCCCCCTGCCCTGTTCTTCTTTACTTCCAACTACAGTTAGTGAAACCCTGAGCGAGGCACCTCAGGAGCCCCCCAGAGGCCCTTGAGAGTCCCTACCAAGTGGCTCTGAGAGGACAGACTAGAATAACACTGCTGTCGCTAGAGCTGCTCCCTCTCTGCTGGGTGGAGACGTGAGGGCCGCCTCTGCAGAGTTTCCGTGGGCTCTTCTTTTGAGCAGGTGGGCAGCTGGTTCTCCCTTCTCCTGTCCAGAGCTTTTGGGGAGCCCCAACCGTCTGCTGCAGAAAGTGAGGAGGAGCTAGGCCAGGAGGGGTGGGGTGGGGTGGGAGTCAAACTTCCTGGGGCCCAGCCCTTATCACTGCATGCTTCAAGACCCATCCATTGACCCATGTATTCATTTAATGGACACTCGTTAACTACTTCCTATGTGCCTCTGTCTGCCCAGAGCTGGGCAGAGTGGTTTGTGTTTTCTAAAGTAAAATATTGTTAATAAACTACTAACTCGTACAAGGTACCTGTTATCAACAGTTGACAATTTTAAAAATTAACACGTGTCTATGTGCTCACAGAAGAGATTTTTAGGCAAGTGAGATCTTATTGAATATTTTTCTCTACTAAACTAATAGGAAAGTCTATTTGAGCCACCCTTTCACACTGCGGAGAATCTAAGCAGCCCTCACCAACACCGCTCGGCAGCATCCAACTTCCTGAGGGACACTGGATGGAGAGAAGGAGAAAGCTGCAATGGAGGAAAAATTAGAATCGTCGCACACTGATAGCATAGTCTTTCCATGGAGACCCATTTGGAAGCATGGCTTCCAGATGGGAAGCATTATTCCAGCACATAACTGCGTGACCTCACCACCGCATGTCCCCGCACCTCACCTCACCTCTGTGCCACTAGCAGGCAGGCACAAGAAGACATGCTCTCTGAAGGGCCAGGACCAAGAGATGGAGAGAAGGAAGGAAAGGGAAGCAGGACCAGAGAAGAAAGGAGATACAGACAGGTGGTAAGGAAAAGGAACAGAAGAGACTTGGGAGAGAAGCTGAAGAGAACAAGAGAAGAAATACACCTTTGAGAGATGCCTCATCAAGTTCTATTTAATGAATTTAAAACTTGAAAGTAAGACCATATACCAAAAAAAGAAATGGGTTTTCTTCTCTGCTCAAACTACCCTGGACAAGTATAAAGGGCCAGATATGAATTCTAGCCAAGAGCCTCTCCATTTCCGTTTTTGCCAGTTTTTCTTATTAGTCCCTCTTTTTTGATTCAAGTTTGGACCTTCTTCTTAGTCCATTCCCTGACTTGGACTTGCTAACCTGGCCCTGGTGGTCCAAATGAAGGTCCGGGCTTAAGACTGCACAAAGGTTCCTGTAGGAGGTAGTCAGACAAGGGTTGTGAGATAGGGGGAGTTTGTCTTTTGTGGTCAAACTTGCTAAAGTTGCTAATGTCTCAGCCCTACAAACACTGGCTCCATTTCTTTTGTGTGTGACATCCCCTTGAAATGTCAACATGCCTTGTAAGTGCTTATTAAATCATCAGTCCCAAAGAGAGAGCATATGGGCTCAAAGCACAAGTAAAATCAGACGTTCTTAAATTATAGATCAAGAGAGTCACTAAGGAGTGTCTGTCACATGGCCCATGGACCAGCCTCTTTCTAAAATGTGCAATATTTCACATTCAATAAAAACCAGACTATGAGTATTTCAGAAAGTCTGCCCAGTCCTCCGATTATAAAGTGTTTTTGAACACCTTGCTTTGATTTAAGATTTCCTCGGAGGGTCTTTTTCTTCACTGAAGTAAGCGGTTTTTAGGCTGAAACTGTTGGAGGACTAAAAAGTAAGCTTCTAGATCACTGTCACTCTCTTCAAGGATGAATTAGGTTCTAATTCTTGGTGGTTTCAAAATCCATGTAGATGATTCTTCCCACGGTCACTGTTCCTTGAATTGCTGCCCAATGGTTCCATCCTCCGCCCTCCTCAGCCACCGACTCTCTCGATTTTACTCTAGAGTTTGTCAATAACTATACCCCAGCCCATTATCCCCCTTCTCTGGCTACCACCTCCTAACTTTCCCCCTGGGTCCAATAATCCTTTAACCTTACCAATCTTACAACCTATTGCTCCTTCCGGGTTTTCACTGCCCCTCACTTTACTCGTGTCTGCATTTTCCTCCCCTCCAGCCTGGATTCCATAATGAGTCATTACTACTGTCACTCCCTCACTTGCATCCTCAACACCTTTGTGTCTCTGCCACTTTACTGTAGTCGCTTAGCTAAGCCCAACCATCCACCAACTCTGTGCCTGCACCGTGTCTCTAAACCTGTGAAAAAAACACGTGACATACTAACCAGCCTCACCTCAAAGTCACAATCACAAGCATCAGAGGGTCCTTAATGTTGTCTGGAGATTATACAGTGTTTCCCTTATCTGTTTACTCTGCAAATGGCTGTTTCATACCTTCTGTCTCCTCAAACCCCCTGTGCTCCCCGATCACCCAGTTTCCCAATTCACTGAGAACATAATAGCAATTAAAAGACAACTCCAAGCTCTCACTGCCATGTTTACCATTTACCTAGAACCAGACCCACAGCTCTAGTTTCTCTCTTTGTTGCTATGGAAGAACTGTCTCTGCTGTAAGCAAAGTCCAACTCTTTCCCGTTGGTACTAGATCTCATCCCATCTCCCCTGCTCAAGGACATTGCCCTAGTAACTCTCCCTTCTTTTTCCTGCACCACAGATTTGATCCTCGCTCCTAGATCCTTCCCACTGGCATTAAACAAGCTGGTATTTCTTCTAAACATGCTGTCATTTCTTCATTTAAAAACAAAACAAAATGCCCTGGCCAGTGTGGCTCCATTGGTTGGAGCATCATCCCATAACTGAAAGGTTGTGGGTTCAATACCTGGTCAGAGCACAGACTTAGGTTGCAGGTTCGATCCCAGGACTGTGCACCTATTGGAGGCAACCATTTGCTACTTCTCTCTCACATTGATGTTTCTCTCCCATCCTCTCTCTCTAAAAGCAATGAAAAAAAATGCCCTTGGGTGAGGATTAAAAATAAAAATAAAATTTCTCTTGGTTTCTATGCTCCATTTTTCTCCACTGTTTTATAGTAAACCCTTTGAAAGGGTTTCCAATTTCTTGCTTCCCATTCTCTCTCGAATACCTCCAGTAGGTTTTTGCACCCACTCCCCTGCCAAGTCTGATCCCCGCATTGCTAGAGTCAGTGATGAACACCTCACTCTTAGGAGCATGTGACATGTATGATTGCTCCTTTCTCCCTGAAACACTTTCTTCACTTGGCTTCTAGAATTCTATACTCTCCTGGCTTTCCTCCTCCTTCGCTGGTTTTTATTCTCAGTTTCCCTTGCTGAGTTATTCTCATCAACGTCCCTCCACCACCTCTGAAAATTAAAAATTTCCGAGATTCAGTCCTTGGGTCTCTTCCCATTAAAACTCATGGCTTTCATATCACATACATACCAATTATTCCCAAGTTTACATCTCCAGTCCAGACCACTGTGAACTCCAGAGATACGTATCCAGCTGCCTACTTGAAATCTCCCTTTGAAAGTCTGATAGGCCTCTCGACATACCTATAACTCGTCTCTCAATATCCCTCAAAACTTGCTCCTCCCCCGCAAAGTCTTCTCCATCTTGGTTTTCTAGTTAAAAGCTTGGGGTCATTCTTAATTCTTACTGTTTTCTCCACCTCATTTCCAATGCATCAGGAAATCCTTTTAAAGTACTTTAAAAATATATTCAGAATCTGACTCTTCTATTTCCACTGCTACCACCCTGGACCAAGCTACCTTCATCATTACCTGATTGTTGCAAAAGCCTCCTTAAGTGGGCTCCTTGTTTCTAAATCCAACTTCTTAGATCATGTCACTTCTCTGCTCAAAAGCTTTTGATGGCTTCTTATCTGTATTAGGGTAATTTTAGCTATGTAAGAGATAAACTTCACTGTATCAATGGCATAAAACAACCAGTAGAAGTTCGTTTCTTACTCACGAAGTCTAAAAAAGGGTGTTCCTGTCCAGCGAGTGACTGTTTAACAGGAACCTGGGTTCCTTTAATCTTGTGACTCTGCCATTAGCACTACCTGGCTTCCAGGGTGGCCACGGAAAGAGAAAGAATTTGGAGAATTGCATGTGGCAGGTTAGTGCAGCCAGTGGTGAATATCACTTCTGCTTCTCTTCGTTGTGCCAGAGCTCAGTCATGTGGCCACAGTGAAAGCGAGGCTGGGAAATGTGGTCTGGCCGTATTCACAGAGAAGAGGAGGAAACAGTTTGGTAAACAGTTAGCCAACTTCTTTCAAACCCTCATTCATAGTAAGAGCCAAAGACTTACAATGGCCTAAAGGCCCTACATGGTCTCTCTCTTCCCCTGACGCCATGACTGCCACTTCTCCCTGACCTCATGTTACATGACCTCTCCTTGGGCTTCCTGCTGCTGCTCAGACATTCCAGGCATGCTTCAGCTAAGGCCTTCACCCTTGCTGTTTCCATTTCCTGGCATGTGCACCACCTTCTGACGTTCACTTGCATGTCACCTTCATAAGCCTTCCACTCTTTCTAAGGTTGCAACACCACTCCAGATGGTCCCTTTTCTCCCCCCTGCCTTATTTTATTCCTTAGAACCTATTAACACCTTTTATTATATATATTTTGCTTTTTAATTTTTTTTATTGGCTGCATCCCAGAATGTAAGTACCATGAGAGAGTCTAGTCCATTTTGTTCACTGCTGTTATCTCCAGTGCCTAGAACAGTGTCTGGTACACCGGAAACAACATATTCATTTCGTGGAGTGAATGTTCAGAAGCACCACATGAGCAGAGTTGTGATGCTTAAGGAAGAACATCAGCATTTTGAAGTTGACATCATTCTACCTGTTACAAACAGTCCTTCAGTGTTCAGAGGCAGAATCCAAGTCTAGAAGGCCCTGGGTGCAACTGAAGTGATATTTTTTATGTGTATCAGCTACCTGAGTACTTTTCCTTCTCCACCTACCTTTTAATTCTGGTCCCCCCAAGAGGCTTAATCTGCTTTTCTCTCATCAGAAAGCTCATGTGTTCTCATGGCTTCATCAGATGCTCCCAGCCAATGACCCTTCTAAGTGTCTCCTCTAGCCTACTGGTTCGTTCTTTTTTTTCTTTCTCCCTTCCTTCCCTCCCCCTTCCCTTCCCTTCCCTTCCCTTGCCTTCCCATCTTTCTTCTCTCTCTCTCTCTCTTTCTTTCTTGAACTTTATTAATAGGTGCTTACCGTTTGTTGACTTCTTTGAAAAAATCAAGCTATAAATGATGACTATGAATTAAAAATGAGGTTCTTAAAAATCACAACTTGACCAGAAATGAAGCAATTTAAAACCTTTTAAGGTGTACTGAAAAAAAAAAAACTGGCTTTAAACAACAACAACAACAACAAAAAACTCCACATTTGTCATTACCAAAAAGAGACGTCTTTAGGTAAAAACAATAAAAAAAGAAACCCATGCTACTCTGATAATGTAATAGCTCTAGTTATCCGGTCAACAGGCAAGAAGCAGGCACTTAAGGTCTTCGGCGCCAACCTTTTGTTCATTTCTTATTGCTGAAATTTCATACTCATTTCTTCTGGTTGGTTGACTAAACCTGATAACGGTAGAGATGGTAAACCAGCATTAACTCAACCCTGCCCTGCCCCATTCTCAGCTGCTGGTCTCCGTGCCATCTTGTGGTTTAGGATCTTTTGGGCATCTGCGTCAGTAATTGAAGTTGCGGCAGTACGGACATTGGGTGGCTGCCGACCTTGGGTCTCGTCTCCTTGATTTTCCTTATCTTCTTTGCTGTCCTCTCTAGGCTGTCGTTGGAGAGGGCCCCCACGAAATCATGGTCTGTAACCCCTACACGTATTCTGTCTCACTGGTCCACCTTGTTCTCCTGCACCCCGGTTTCAGCACCGTCATCACTTCTCTCTGCACAGGAGGGCTGGAAAACTGGTCGAGGCCCATAGGGTCTGTGTATATAATACAGTGGGAACCTTCATCTGCAGTAGAACTGGCACTGTTGCTGGGTCTGGCTTTCAGGAGCACCCTCTGATCCCTCATTCTTTTCCCCACTCTCAGCATTCTTGTAATTCGGTTGGTAATTGCGTGGAGGACCCCTGCAACGTGGATAGCATTTATAATGGTTCGGTCTGCTGTACATGTATTTCCTGCCTTGAGCTGAAACTCTGCCAGGACCTGCAGCAATTTGCTGCCTCTTGCACCCTTTTCTCCTTGAACAACATCGGATTCCACAGTCTGTCCGTCTCGTACACGGTGAAGGTACTACTTCCGGGGGTTATTCTTTATGACCGTCTGGTATACAAATACATCTTCCTTGGTGTCATTCCTGTTGATGAAACTATACCCATTTCTCACACTGAACCATTTTACTGTTCCCAAAACCTTTGTTTTTGATGACCTTCTTGTCCACACTGGCAGGGGCTGCTGATGTAAGGCCCCAGGGAACTGAGGTGCCAGGCTTGGTGTCTGCAGCGGTTGCGGTGATAGTGACTGGTGCCAGCTGTAGCAGCTGCAGCTCCACCCTGGGTGTGATGGGAACTAGGCCGGCGGGCGGTGGTGGGGCTGCTCGGGGCTCTCTGGGGTCTAGTCATGCTCTCGGCTCCTGCTACCGATTGAACTCCTGGTGCTTTCTTTTGAGGTGTTCGGCTATCACCTTATACTTACCATATCTTGAATCAGCTCTTTATTTCCCTCATTTTCCACTCATCTTACTCATTCTCCCAGTGTCTTATGATTAAAACTTTACTTTTTTTAGTGTTTTTATTTTTTTTCATCCAAGCAGTCGCTAAGTCCAGAATTTGCTATTCCCACTTTAACATTTTTTCTTGTATATAGTGTTACTGTCCCTTTTCATTTCTCTGGCTAGGCCAGACTCTCACGCACAGGGAATACCAGGATTGGAGAGCCCTGTCTTTGGCAGAGTGCCATTACGTTATCCCATAGGACACTTCCAAGGTGGTGGTTTTTCCACTAGGCTGCAGTTTCTTTAGGGCTGTTAGGTCTGGGTTCACCGCACCGCTCTCAGTTCCCGACTTCAAAGAGGCATTTTTAAAATGGCTTTTCATCCCTGGCTGGGGTGGCTCAGTGGATTTAGCATTGGACTGCAAACAGAAAGGTTGCTGATTTGATTCCTGGTCAGGGCGCATGCCTGGGTTGAGGGCCAGGCCCCCAGCTGGGGGCTTGTGAGAGGCAACAGAAGCAACTGATTCATGTTTCTCTCCCTCCATTCTTCTCTCTCTAAAAACTAATAAAATCTTTTTTAAAATATTGAGATCTCTCCAGAGGGGGTTTTTCTGTAGACCTGCATTGTTGGAAACGCCTCATAGAAAAAACATGTTGATTCCTTTACTCACAGAACTGTGTGTTAGATCTGTGGGAAGGAACTACAAGATAGAATTGCTAAAACTAGGAAACACCTCATAATCTAATTATTTTTATCTTAGGTTTTTGTATATCCCAAAGATCTGTACTATTCTAGGGAGTGATAGCTTAGGAGTGAATATGATTTGAACTCACTCATGTTTGGTGGGCCCTAAAGTACACTGCTTGAAGAAATTGGGTCCCAACGATCATAGGTGGGGAATTTTTGAAGGATGTCCATATTCAAGTGGAGATTAAAGAAGCTCAACTAAAAGAATTGTGGACTGACTGACATGGCAACTAGATTGAGCAAAAAAAGGATTAAAGTTCAAACTCAGGAGGAACTAAGGCAGTGGAAGAACTCAAAACATGAAATTCCTTAAATAGAAATTTATTAACTTAAAAAAAACAAAATAAAAATAATTTAAAAAAAAAACTGCTGATGCAGCCTTTTTTATAGTTAATCCCCAAAAGGACCACTTTCGATCTCACTCCCCCTCCCCCACGGACACAAGCTTAGAAACCTTCAGAAGAAGACCTACAATTTTTACTGCCTTCAGCCTCAGGCTCCTCAGGTTGTTAAGACCTTTCATTACCTAAGAAATTCACCATCTAGAAAGAAGGTGAAAGGATTAGCCAAAGAGCATACCGCATAACTCACAGACACAGACAACAGTGTGATGATGGCCAGAGGGAAGGGTGGGCGGGGGCTGGATGGAGGTAGATACAGGGCAGGAGGGATGGGGACATCAGTAATAGTGCCAACAATAAAAATTAAGAAAAAAAATTTGCCATCTATGCTTTCCCTTCATGGCCCTCCCCTACCTTTTATTTTTTTAAACATCCAGAGCTTCCTACCTGGCCTGAAAATTTACCTTCCACTCTGTCCCCTACTTGCCTTTGTTCCTGTTACTATTGCTAATTCATTCAGGACTTCATTAGTCTAGCCTGAGTCAGATCTTAGGAGCCCTCCCTGGCTACCACCAAGGAAGCCTGCCACTCCTCTGAATTCTAGAAACATTAGTTGTCAACCTCTCATTTCAGCGCTTAAAACTAAATTAACTTACTTTGTATTTAACTCCTTCATGAGCATACTACTTGTCTCAACTGGATTTCAAAACGCAGAGGCTTTATGTACTAAAAATGCAGTAGGTTTATATTTCATTTGTATTGTAAACATAGCAGCTCTCATTTAATATTTGTTTTAATTTTACGACATGAAAATAAGTGAATAACTTTCTGTGTTTCTCTTAATCAGGGATGTGCATTCTGTCCTCTTAACATTATTTAAGCAGTAAGCTCAGAGCCATAGATACAAAAATGAATAAGGTAGATCTCTACCCTGGAGCCTAGTCTGGAGGAGGACATTTGGATAAGCAGCATTTTGTACTGAAATTTGACAAACTGTACTGAAGATACATAGTATCACAAAGGCAAACAAGGGAGGACTTACTATGCCTAATGAGGTCAGGAAAAGCTTCTAGGCTAACATCTTAATTGGGATGTCTATGAACCAGCATTTTCTATTGGCATTCGCAAGTCAAAGAATCTGGTAAATACACTTATTTCAAGTCTAGGAGGTACCTTGATGATGAAAGACCATAGAGAGGTGAAAGGGTGGGCTGTTAGGGAACATGATGGTGGCCAGAAAACAACATACCTGAGAGGGATTGGTGGGAAGTAAAGTGGAAAGATACACTGGAACCAGAGTAAGGAGACTGGTACCCCATCCTAGAGGTAGTGCTAAAGGCAAAGAAGTTGGGGTTCAATACAGTTAGCGATTGATACTGTTGATGTAAGAAGTGTTCAAACCTGTAGAGAATTTTTATCGATCTATTTGAGCCAAACTGGTGACAATTGCTGGGAAGCAAAATATAAGTGGATTGAGAAAATGCCCTGAAGAATGTCAGTTTTGCAGTTTATTTTGTACAATAGAATCAAAGGAGATGTTAGGAGACTTACATGAAATCCCTTGGTAGTAGGTTAGGGAGATGGGAGAAAGCAAAGCTGGGAAATCTCTAGGGTTAGATAAAAGGGAAGATGGAGAAACCCATACTTTTTTTTACATTGGTGGGTACAGTATAGTTAAAATTAACATTTACAACACATAGTGATGGTATGGAGGGAACAAGATAACGATGAGGGGCTTCTGTGGTCTGCTCTGGTGGGCACAGTTACGCATTGATGGGGTAAGGAAAAGATTACTCTGACATTTCAAAGGTATATTATCTTAGATGCAAGTAAACACTGACCTTTGTCAATGCAGCTACAGGCCTAGGACATGTCCACCCTCCACGACCAGCTTTCAGTTAGGAATTTTTAAGTTCAGACCATCCTATGCGGTTACTTTCGGTCTCTTGAGTTTCTAAGGCCTGCCATTGGCACGCCTCCCCTGAGCTCAGGTTTAGTATGTAGCCCCTTCTTCATTCAGGATACAGTGTGATTAATTCAGCACTAGGCGCTCCTGGGCATGAAGATAACTAGCAGGGTAATCCAAGAAGCCCTGTGGAGACCTAGTCAAGCGCTGCGAACCAGGACGTGGCAGCCAGGCGGCCCCGCCCACAAGCTGCCGGGAGTATGGGGCTGGGGCTGGCCATCCCGCAGGACCCAGGACCAGTTGGGCTGGAATCCGGTCCACGCAACTAGGCGCGCTGGCGGGGACGTGGCGCTTTCCAGCCAATCCCGGCTACGCGATTGTAGGACCAATGGCTACCCAGGGGAGCTCTACGTCAGATGCGGGTTTGTTGTTGATTGGTCGAGTCTCCGTAGGAGAGTCGAATGGGGGCGGGGCGCAGAGTCGCTTCCGGTTAGGTGGTGCTTGCGCGCGTGAGCTGAGCCGGTGGGTGAGCTGCGGCAGCGGCAACTTGGGCTGTAGGTGCTACCAGGGAAGGTAAGTACTGCGAAGATCGACCCTTTCTCCGCAGACTCGTCCTTTTTTCGCTTTCTGTTTTACTTCAGGCCTTGCCCCTGGCGCGGCAGCGGTCGGTGTCGTCCCTGGCCTGTGTTTCTGTTAGTTCGAGGACCTGGGGCCTGAGCCGGCTCGCGACCCTGTGGCCTTCGGCGCGCAGCCTGGGTTGGAGGCCGCTGCTTGCCTTCTGGCGCATTTTGGGAGGGGGCCTCGGTCCTGGCGAACTCCGGCTCCCGGCTTTACGTTCTCTGGGTTACTGTTCCATGCCCGGCTTGCCACGTCCTCGTCCTCCGTCCCTGGGCCCCGCCACTCACCGAGCCCCTCACCGAGCCCCTCACCGAGCCCTCAGACTAGAGGGTCACTCTTGTTTACCTCCTGAAGGTCAGAGGGCAGTCGAGTAGTGTTATTGGAACAGCTCCCTGCCACCTTCCTCTCTCGAGCCGGCGTGTGCCTGCCAGCCCCGCCCCAAGGCCACATCCCGGGAGTATGGTGCATCTGCCAGGACAGTCGTGTTCGCTGACTCTGAGGGTGTAGAAACAAGGGAGGATGTAGAAACAAGGGAGGAAAGAAAGCATGAAAGTACTTTTATTTTTTTAAAGCTTTATATAATATTAAAGAAAAGGTGAATGTTTCGAGCTTCCATATTTAGCTGCGGATACTTCAGAGGCGGAAAAAAGTTTTAAAAGCTTTTATTACGGAATTGTATTTTTACCTTGTCTTGTTGCTTCTGCCCCAGCGCCTAATTAACGATTTTTAGCATGCCCCAAGTAAAACCTTAATTCCCTGCAGCTGCCCTGATGAAGGAGGCGAGTAGTGTGGTTTGCAGTTTAGAAAACTGCTTTTGCATCAAGGCAAAAGTCCCTTGGGTCTCCTGATAAAACTTGAGGGCCTTCGATCTTAATTCCTAGGTTTATAAACTCACAGAATAGTGTCTTTTGAGAATTGAATTTCCTTTACTTCCTGGCATGGACCATAAAGTCAATATTAATAAATCGTAAATAAGGTTGCTGGGAAGTAGAAAACTGACATCTCTGATAAATTAATCGTTGTCATAGAATGGACCCTGGCATAAGACAAATGCATGTTTGACCTTATTCAGTAGATTTTGTTAATCGAATACCAAAGGTGACCCCTCAGCACTAGGCACCACTGTAGTACTGTGTAGTGTGCAAATAAAGGGCCCAGATAGATAATTTGTAAATTGTGTGATAGATAACCTGTAAATTTCCCCCAGTGGAATTTATTTATTAAAAATTGTGTATGTATTCTTACGTGTTTAAATTTCAGCCACCTTCAAAGTATTCTTCATTCGATGCAATACACTTACCGAATTTTTTCAACTGCTCAAAACAGTTTTTGAGCTCATTGATTTTGATGCCTTTTAGTGCTTCTGCTGTATTTTGTTTCATCTCTTCCACATGGGCAAAACATTTTCCTTTGAGGACTTTTTTCATCAAAGAAACAAAAAAAGTCACCTGGGTGAGATCTGGTGAATAGGGAGGGTGGGGGACAGGGGTCCTGCTGATTTAGGTCAAAAACTGCTGAACACTCAACCAGGTGTGGACAGGAAATCACCCATCATGAAATAGGCAAATGCGTTGAAATAGTCTTCCAAAAAAATTCACTGAAGCCAACACAACCTCTCACAACAGCGCCAGCTGGTCGCTGATACACATTGGTTCCTACTGTAGAACACTCAACTAGAGAGGAAGCATGTAGTATAAGGGTCCCACCCTCCAGAAGATAATTATGGTTGTTTTGGCGTCCCCCCTCATATTTGTGTGTAGAGAGAATGCATTTGCTTGGGCATAATCTGGCTTTTACAGTGATTCAGGGGTCTTCAATAGGATCCTCTTGAGAATCACAACTGGGAGAACTGTGAGCTGACAAAGATGAACTGAGTATGTCTGAGAGGATGGTATTCAGATACAACTTTGAAATCAACTCATCATCACTGTCATTGTAATCAGTTTGCTTCCATTCATCCAGTGATATGTCCAAGATACTTATCGATAGTATTTTATATACATTGCACTAGTATAGATTATTAGTACTTTGATATTAACAGATTTTTCTGTATAAGGCAGTGGAACGACAGAGATGTAGCCCTGGGATAGCTGTTGGAGGTGCTTGCTAGGCCTTAAGGTCTTAGATCCTCTGTGAACTCTTAAATATGCATTTTGTTGATGTTGTAATTTATGTATTAGAGTTAAGACTGCTGAAATAACAGTTTTCCTGTTGCTGGCTGAGGGCCACATCCGGTAAGGAGAATTGGGGGTTGGGGAGCATTGACAGGCAGGAACTACAGTGCTGCCAAGTACCTTCCAACTAATCCAGTAAAATGTATTGGTATATAAAAAGTGTAGACATCATATTAGGGACTGTAGAGGGATATTAATTTATATTAGCTAAGATCCCTGCCTTCCAAAAAGGTGGCATCCGTCTGTATGGGAGTTAAAGAGACAGTTTAAAGTAACTTCTGGTCATTATTGTGGAGTGGTACAGCAAGTTTTATAAAAGTTTAGAGCAACAGTTTTCAACCAGTGTGCAGCAAGAAGCATACTGATGTGCTTCAGGAATTTTTAAAACGTAGTATGTGCCTGTTTAGTCAGGGACACTGACCTTTTTCCTCCTTAGATTCTCAACTAAAAGAAGACAAGAGCCAACACAATAGCCGTCCAGTGTGAATGAATAAAAATTATACCTATTTTTGTCAGATCGGCAAAAAAATACATTTTTTGGTGTGGCACATAATTTTAGTAATTAGTTTATGCGTGCCATGAAATGAAAAAGGTTGAACATTGCTGGTTTAGGGGAATGGGTACAGATCACTTCCAGCTGGAGTGATAATATGAGATAGGTCTTTTCATCTACAATAAAAAATTATTTATAGACATTTGGCACTGAACGGAGGTTGAGCTAAAATAACTATCAAATTCTCAAGGACTTTATGCATGTTATACATGCACAGCAGAATTACAACTAGAAATCAGGACTTTTGTTCCTACATTTTGTAGCATTCCTGTGACAATTGATTATGTATTAAACTTTTAAAGAAAATTTTTCATTCTGTACCCAGAAAAGTTTAAAGTTTGTACTGGTTTGCTTTAGTTATAAAACCAGTGAAACCTGAGTAATAAAAATTTGTCATTATCAAAGCTTTTCTTCTACAAATTTTGCACTTTTGTGTACTCAGTTGTCTTATATGCCCTCATTCACACAAATAGACTGTATTAATGAACTTATGTAAATTTGCTTCATCACGAGAGAAACTTTGAATAAATGGTTTATCATTATCATAACTCTTTTTTTTTTTTTTTTCTGCAAGTGCCCTGACTAGGAATCAAAACCGTGACTTTTTGATCTTTGGGGCCACACTCCAAACAAGTGAGCCACACCCCAACCAAGTGAGCCACACCAGTCAGGGCTCATTATCATAACTCTTTATCACATCATGAAGGATAACATTACTACTTTAATGTGATAATCTATTGGTGGTACTTGTCCCAAGGTTTTCAACTAAAGAATGTCAGATGGATAACCAAATAGCTTTAATTTCTAGGTTTCATAACTGGGCTTTAGTATAATTATCGTATTTTGCCGTGTGTAATGCGCTCCCATGTATAATGTGCACCCACATTTTTGTGTGTATTATACCCGGGATTATTATGCCCATTATTATACCTATGATATGTAATCATTATACCCGTGTATAATGCACAACCTTATTTTTCCCTCAAAAATTTGGGCAAAAAAATGCACATTATACACAGCAAAATAAGAGTAAATTGCCATTAAGCTATCCTGTCCCCCGTCAGCTCCCCCATTCACAATTGAAGTAGTCACTTAAACAGTGAGGTCCTACTTTTGCTGCAATATAGAGGAATGCTTTTTTTCCTGATTATGCAGCTCAGAGAACTGGAATTTTATCACCACACCCATTTCTCTCACATTGAGCAGTGACTCTGGTCAACCAGAATAACTGTGGGATGGATCACTCAGTGCTAATATTCTTGAGAAGCTGAATTTAATCCAGGCATCTAAACTTCCCTGAAACAATTTGCTCTTAAGTGTTCTGTGACCAACAGATTTTTACAAAAAATGCCTTGAGGGAAAAAGAAGAAATAACAAGAATTTAGGGCTTTCAAGGAAACTTTTGAATAGATAAAGTACTGATTCTTAAGTCTCGTTATTGAAAGAAATTCAAGCTTATATCATTAATATTTTCTTCTTATAAATTTATTGGAATAATTCATGAAAATAACTTTCAGAAGAAAATTATTGGTGACATACTGCAAGAGAATGAGGATATCTTTTCTAGCCCTTTTGTTTGTGTCTCTAATATGGGCTATCCGATAGAAATACGAGCATAATACAAGCCACACATGTAACTTTTAAATTTTCATGTGAAAATTTTAAACAGGTGAAATTATTTTTAACTTAATCCAATATGTACAGAATACCATTTGTTTGATAATAAAGTATAACACTAAATAGCACATCCTAATTCACATTAGCCACATTTTAAATGCTCAGTAGCCACATGTGGCTAGTAGCTACTGTCCTGGGCCGTGCAAGTCCAGACTTTTTTTTTTAGGTGTTAGATATTACCAGCCCTGTCCGGTGTGGCTCAGTTGGTTGGAACATCATCTCATAGCCGAAAGGTTGCAGATTCGATTCCCAGTCAGGGCACATGTCTAGATTGTGGGTTTGATCCCTGGTGTGAGTGCGGGTGTGTGAAACCCCTGGTTGGGTTGCATACAATCCCGTCTGGGCTCTGATCCCAGGCCCAGGCTTCTATCCTGGCACATTCGGGAGGCAACCAATTGATGCTTCTCTCTCGCATCAATATTTCTCTCCCTCTCTCTAAAAGCAGTGAAAAAAAATGACCTCAGATGAGGATTTAAAAAAAGAAAAAAAAATATGTTACCCTTTGTGAGGGTGGGACAGAATTTTAGAGAGAACAACTTACAGGTCATTCGAGAAATGGGAGATGGGAAGATGGATTTTTCACAGCCGTTGATTTACCTAGTAGATCATGTGGTAAAAGCTTATACAACCAAGTCCTTCACCTATGTTTATCATATATTTTCCTAATATCCTGTTATTCATTGATGCATAGCCATGATGATGGGAGAAGGAGAAAAAAGGGTCATTTAGCTTTCTCTAATTTGGTTTCTGTTCCGTTGAAAAGAGAAAGATGCTTCAGAAATAACTGCACTAATGTAGTTCTTTAAATGCCTTGTATGGAAAGTGGTTTTGTACTCTTCTAACATTTTCCCACATGAAATATCCTGTGTTGGGAGATAGCCTTTGTTGCTACTTCAACACTTTTTATGTATATGGATTTAGATAAATCTAGTACAGTCTTTTTTTTAGTGTTTACAATCATAAAACGAGTCTTTTGTTAAAGTTTCTAATAGTTAGGAGTTGGTATGTTTACAAGTATATGTGGGCACAAAGAGTGATTATATGTATATGTATGTAAAATACATAATTATATGTTATATGTAAAATATATATTAAATGAGGGTTTTCATTGCCTGCCGCAAAGATGAAGGTAGGATTGTTGGTTTTGTCAATTATAGGTGGTCCTTGATGACCCTTGTAGGCGATTTTATCAGTGGTGGATGACAGATTTCAGGGTGACAGTAGGTGGTGAGGAAGCAAAGACAGCAACATAGACAACTCCTAGTGAAGGGAAAAAGAGCAAGTGTGGTCTGGGAAGGAATGATTTTGGATTGTGAAGACCTGAGAAGTATTGATTGGTAGAGTGGAGGAGCCTTTAGAAATGTGGGATTGAAAGTTTAATTGAGAGCCCTGACCCATTGTGGCTCAGTTGGGCATCATTATGCAGAGCAAAGGGTCAGGGCACGTGTCTGGGTTGGGGGTTCGTTCCCTGGTCCAGGCGTGTTCTAGAGGCAGCCGATTGATGTTTCTCGTGGCACAGTTTCTCCCTCCCGTTCTCCCTCCCTTCCCCCTCTCTAAAAATAAATAAATCAAATCTTAAATTTATTTTTATTTTTTAAAAGAGTTTAATTGAGAGGGGGTTAGGAAAGAGAGATGGGCAAATGATAAAACCACATCACTTGGGTTTTACTCTATAATTCTTCTTTTATCCTGTATCAGGATGTTAAGCCTTGAACTTAAATGTAGTTTTCCCTCTAAATCACAGTGCATCAATCTGTTAACATTTCTGTATGTCACATGTATCAAAACTTTGTATAGTTTCTTTTCCAGACCTTGATAATGTTAGTGGGCTTAAGCATTTATTCATAATGTAACATCTGGGGTTTGCAAGAATTGTTAGGTTATTTTATTCTGGGGATGTAATTAATCATTTATAAAAATTTTTATAAATGTGAAGTCCCCTTATTGCTAGGTATAAGAAAAATTCTTTGTTGCAGTAATTGTTGGTTTTTTTTTTTAAGATTTTATTTATTTATTGAGAAACATCAATTGGTTACCCACTCCCAGTCGGGGACCTGGCCCTCAACCTAGGCATGTGCCCTGACCAAGAATGGAACTGGCCACCTTTTGGTTCACAGGCCAGTGCTCAATCCACTGAGCCTCACCAGCTAGGGCTGACTCTTGATTTTACTTTATTCTGCAAACCTCTGACATTATATATATTGTTTAGATATATCACAAAATATCACATCATACATAATTTTTTACTTGTCTCTAAAGAGTTTTATTTGTCTAAAAAATTATTAGTAGTTTGAGATGGAAGTTTCATTTTGCCCCAAAGTAAAGGCATATTCACTTTGATGTTTAAGGGAACCAGTAAATCTCTGATTTTCTTTTCACCGTTCCACTGATTTGATTGACCAGTTAAATTATTGAACATAGGCTGGAGTGTTATTCTAGAGGAATATATTTTACTTAAAAAATAGAGTTCCTAACTTGGGTGGTATGGCTTAGTTGAGTGTCGTCCTGCAAACCAAAAGGTCACGGGATTCCCCATGAGGGCACATGCCTGCCTGGGTTGTGGGTTGGTCCCTAGTCAGGGTGTGTGCAAGAGGCAGCCGATCAGTGTTTCTCGCCCTCTCTTTCTCCCTCCCTTCTCCCCTCTCTAGAATCAATAAAAAGGAAAAAAAAAATTTTTAATAGAGTTTCTGTGCTAACAATAGATATGTTTTTCCTTTAGTCTGCTTTCTCAATCTGGAAAAATGGCTTGAAAATGTTTGCTTTGTTACCTAATACTGAAAAGAGTTTTATAATAGTCTTTAAAATATAATAGACATAAAAAGGTAATATACATGAGTGTGTGCTCATTTACAAAAAATAAACTGCACAACAGAGGACAGAATTAAAATTCATGTCACACCAGCCTCCCCATCCCCCCGACCCCCACCCCATCCCTTGAGTGTAGGGGTTGCCACTGTTTACTGACAGATGTTTATCCTTCTGTACCATTTTTGTGTGTGTATGTGTATGTGTGTATATATATGTTATACTCATGTTTTATACAAATATAAACAACCTGTTGAGGTTATTTGGTTTTGCTTTTTACATAAATGAGATCTTACATTGTTTTGCAACTTTTTTTTTGTTTGTTGGGTGGGTGGGTGGTTTTTGGTTCATTTAATGGATCTTGGTGAGTTCTCAGATTCAGTGCATGTAGATCCACCTCATTCTTAACCACTGTGTAGTGTCCCAGAATAATTCTCTGGTTCAGTTAGAATTAACATTCTGTATTATTTTAGTTTCAGATGTATAGCATAGTTGTTAGACATTTATATAATTTACAAAGTAATCCCCACCAATAAGTCTGGTACTCACCTGACACCATACATAGTTATTACAATATTGTTTATATCCCATGCCTATTTTGTAACTGCCAGTTTGTACTTTTAATCACTTGTTTTCCATTTTTTTGTCATTATAAACTATCATCATTGAACACCTGTGTACAAATATCTTTATATACAGATTTGGGTATTTTGATCAGATGGCATGAAACAGAATATTGATAAATTTTTAGAAGCTTAGCTGAATTCTAACATTGGTGGGAAGAGCTTAGGAAAAGTACCACCTGCTTCTCCGTTCTCAGGGGTCTCCAGGTTTTGCTTTTACATTGCTTCCTGTCATGGGTTTCATCAGTCTTAACAACCGTCCATTTTGAGAATGGGAACTTGGGAAGAGACTGCTTTTCATCATCTCCTTTGCTTCATTTCTGTTAGTCTTACTGGCACTGTCTTGTTTGCTTTCTTTTTACTTTTAAGGAATCTGTCTATAACATAGTCATCATTAACTGCTATTAGCATTATTGAATCCAAAGGACTCTATAAATCCAAGGTAATACAATATAACTTCCATTAGCTACCATTTGGGGTTATGAGAAAAATGGATACATTGAAATATGTTTTAACCTATTGGTATATTTACTTTCCTTATCCCCTGGCACAACTCATGCTTCATTCTAGTTCCCAAACTAGAGGCAAGATCAGACATATGTAGTTCCTTCATATTAAGTATACTTTCAGGTCACGTTTCTTAAAATATTACTATTATGGCTGTTTGCAAATTTGGTTAGAATAGTGGTTCTTAATCCAACTTGTCTTTTAAAAATATTAATAGAGCCCTGGCTGGTGTGGCTCAGGGGATTGAGTGCCGACCTGCGAACTGAAAGGTTACCGGTTCTATTCCCAGTTAGGGCACATGCCTGGGTTCTGGGCCAGGTCCCCAGTTGCGGGGGCATGTGAGAGGCAGCCGATAGATCTCTCGCGAATCACTGTTTCTCTTCCTCTTTCTCCCACCTTTCCCCTCTCCCTAAAAATAAATAAATAAAATCTTTTTAAAATACATTAATAGAGGTGGGATGTAATGGTTGTATTTTCTGAAAACTCTCCAGTTGATTCTAGGATACAGTCTGGATTGAGAAGCTGTGCTGAAAGAATTTTCATATTTTAAAAATATTTACATATAACGTGATCCCTTAGACTAGATTGTTTCACTAGTGATATCCTGGGGATGGTGAAGTCTGTGGCTGGTTTAATCTACAGGTTTAAGATATGGTAATGCAGTTACGTGTACGGCGGTGTTCCCTGTCCTCTAACGTTGTATTAGTTTCCGAGAGCTGCTTTTAACAAACTACCTCAAACAGTGGCTTCAAAGGACAGGAATTTATCCTGTCCTAGTTCTAGAGGCTAGAAGTTAGAAATCAAGGAGTTGGTACAGCTCTCTGAAGGCTCTTGGGAAGGATCCTTCCTTTCCTCTGCCTAGCTTCTGGTTTCTGACTTGTAGATGTGTCACTCCAATCTATGCCTCTTTTCGTAACATGGCTTTCTCTTCACTTTGTGTCATTGTTCAAATGAGTCATTGGATTAGAGCCCACCCTAATCCAGTATGACCTCATTTTAACTTGATTACATCTGCTAAGATCCTATTTCCAAATAAGGTCACATTCACAGGTGCCAGGGATTAGGACTTCAGCTTATTTTGGGGGAATGCAATTCACCCACAACAAGCCTCTTGCCTAACTACCTATCCATCTAGGAAAGTAGCCATTGGTCATAAAGGAAAATTAGTAAGAGATAATGTGAAATTGCAAAAACTCATTCTCACCACAGGGGGGAAGTCATTCAGACTTCTATTCTGATGAGGGATTAGTTAAAATATGAAAGCCTGGGAAAATCCCCTTGATTTTTAATTTTACAGTTTTCTCTCTAAGATCTTAACTTCTCTGGACAGTACTGTGGTGTATCTGTAGAACATTCCAAACGGGTTACTATCCTGAAGTTTCTCAGCAACTCTTTGGTCACATTTTTCTTTTTCTTAAAGATTTTTCAGAGAGACAGGAAGGGAGGAAGAAAGACAGGGAGAGATACATCAGTGCACAAGAGGTACATTGATCGGTTGCCTGTCATGCACCCCCAACTGGGGTCCTGACCCACAACCCAGGCATGTGCCCCTGACTGGGAATCGAACCAGTGACCTTTTGGTTTGCAGGCTGGCACTCAGTCCACTGAGCCACACCAGCCAGAGCTGGTCACATTTTCCTTCAGTAAAGTGTTCCAGCCTTAGGCTTGTTCATTAAAATCACCTGTGACTACAGAGCTTCTGAAGGTATGGAGTAGGGCCTTGGAATCTGTACTTGAAGCAGTACTCCAGGTGGTCTTTATACCTGGGAAAGATTGGGAAACGCAATACATGGAGTGATAAAGCAGTTGTTATTCATCACCATACCATCTGAATGGTTTGATCTTTGAAGTAGATTTGAGATTGAACCTGGCCATGGGAGTTGGTTTGGTGCTATAAGCCAAGGACACTGCTCAAATATTTCCTTGGCTTCTAATCTGATGGTGATCAGAATCATCTGAGAAGCATTTTTTTTTAAAGATTTTATTTATTTATTTTAGAGAGAGGGGAAAGGAGAGAGAAAGAGAGGGAGAGAAACATCAGCTCGTGGTTCCTACTCACGTGCCCCCTACTGGGGACCCGTCCAACAACCCACCTGGTATGTGTGTGCCCTGACTGGGAATTGAACCAACGATGCTTTGGTTCGCATGCCAGCACTTAGTCCGCTGAGCCACACCAGCCAGGGCAATCTGAGTGGCATTTAAAACTACAAATACCTGGATTCAACTTCAGCAGTTCTAATTCAATTGGGGAAACTTTTCAAAGCGTCCTAGGTGATTCAAACAACCTACCAACCAGGTAGGTTTGAAGACCAGATCATGTATGTATACAATATGAAAAGTAAAGTATTGGAGTCTGTAGGTCTCAATTTAAATTTTTGTTCTTTCACTTTTAAGTCTTACCAACTTGGGCAAAAGGATTAAAGTTCTACTTTGGTGTTTTTTAAAAGGGACACTACTTACAAGATGGATGTTTTAACTATCATTCCTTGTCAGTCTACAATCAGATGAAAGAAATTGAAAATTTCTTTCCATAAAACAGAAAATGCTGATATTCTACCATACTTATTTTATGGATAAGTAATATTTGGGATAATAACAAATCAAAAAAATAACCGGACGTGAGCTTTGTAAAGTATTAAGCATACTGCCTCTTGAATTAACCACCTTTCTTTTCCTTTAAGATCTGATTACCATGGACCTGCGACAGTTTCTCATGTGCCTGTCACTGTGCACAGCCTTTGCCTTGAGCAAGCCCACAGAAAAGAAGGACCGTGTACATCATGAGCCTCAGCTCAGCGACAAGGTCCATGATGATGCTCAGAGTTTTGATTATGACCACGATGCCTTCTTGGGTGCTGAAGAAGCAAAGACTTTTGATCAGCTCACACCAGAAGAGAGCAAGGAGAGACTTGGGTAAGGTGTCAGCTCTCAGGGGGCTATTTCAGATAATGACATTTCTTTATAAATCAGCTCATTCTTTTTTTTTTTTCCTCTCTCTGGCTCAGTCACCCAGTACAGCTTTGTTGAACTACATTTTATGAAAACTAATCACAGAATTGCTACCACTAAAATTTAATTAACACTTGCTTTCATGTATTTCTCCACTGATAATTTTTTACCTCATTCTAGGAAGCAGTCAGTTTTACATAAACATAACAAATATTAAAGGACCAAGCATGATAGGGGAAAGGAGGGCTTCTCATCCCTGCCCCTTTTAATTTTTAAGAACTATTCTTGACCTCTGTTGCAAAGTGAAGTCTTTGAGTGGATAATAAACTGCAAATTGAACCTCTGGACTAATTTCTATAAAGTTTATGATTTCCAAGAATGTTCCTCACCCTCTTTGTTTTTATTCTCAGATATTTGCTTAATTAAAAAGAAAGACCAAAACAAACCAACCTTGTTCTTTAGAAGACTTTAAAGGTAATATTCTTAATGTCAGAGTATGAGTTGCTGCGTCAGTAACAGCTGGGCCGTAGTCAGGTTCCATGACTCTCTCAGCAAGTGTCTTTTTACCTAAAGCATTGATTTGGTAGAGTTCTAGTTTATTATTTCTTTTTTTAGAGAGAGAAACATCAATTTATTCCACTTATTTATACATTCATTGGTTGATTCTTGTATGTACCCTGACTGGAGATCGAACCCACAACCTTGGTATTTTGGGCCAACACTCTAACCAACTGAGCTACCTGGCCAGGGCCCAGTTGATTATTTCTGACTGAGGATCTGAAAATGTCTTTTGACTCTTCCAAAGCCTTCTTTTTAAGGAAATGCAGGTTAATTTAAAGAAAATTTTTCCTGAATGGTCACAGTTGGTATTACTTTCCAAACTGTATTCAGGGGGTCTCTTGGGAAGTTGCACCACATAGGAGCTTCCAGAGATATTTTGCCGTCATGAGTAGAGCTGTGATTAGGGGACATCATTGGGTTTGCTCTGAGTGATACTTAAGGATAGATTTATTTTATTTTTTTCTATAATATTTTATTCTTAAACACTAACAGAAACAATCAAAAGATTTTGCTATGAAGAATGAGAAACTATCCTAAAACATTTGAAAGTACATAGGGAAAACAAATATATTAAAGAGTCAACCTTCTGTTAGGTTGCTTTTCTAAACTTTGAGAGACCATGCTTGCTTTTAATTTTAATCTTATAAACGTACTAATGTTCCCAGCTGAAAATAGAGTTGCATGAGGGTGCTCTCAGTCTTCATGTCTTGCCTATTAATAACATGCATGTCCAACCCACATTTTGTCTCAACATATCTCTTCACAGAATTACTCTTCAGTAATGAAGAGCCCTTAGGTTTGGCTTCGTGCAGGTAGTGGAGTAGCTCTGCTAGCATTTGTCAGTAGAGAGAAAATATTCTTTTTTGTCATCAGTAAATATCAAAAGTTCAACACATGAGCAGATTCCATATTTGATTAGAAAGAGCATATTTTTCATGGAATGTATGAATGAACCAACTACTATTTGCTTCTCCCAAATTTTGGAGATAATGACAGATATCCCCAGTTTACAAGTTGACATGCTGTTGGAATCAAACACCAGATGTTGGAAACAGCAGATTCCCCCTCTTTTCCATCTAACTATAGGCGAGTAATTTTTAGGAGACGAGGTCATTGTTCATACCTGTACTTGTGAAACTTTACTACTATTTTTAAATCTTAGTAATAACTAAAAGACTACAGGAAGCATTTTAAAACAGTTTTGATAAAAAGTGTTAAGTTCATTGACATATAGAGCATTTTTTCTTAATTTTCATATATGTGTCCTTCAAATGAGGATTTATTTGTTTTGAGATGGTGGTCCTTATTGTAAAAAAAAAATTTCTTACCCTTGATATATTTGCTGTAGAAGTTAACTAGAGCAGTTCATCATCCTTTTTTGGGTCACAGACCTAGCCCCTTTAGGCGTCTAATGAAAGCTACAGACTTCCTCAGAAAAATGGACACATGAATATATATATATAATTTAAAAAAATTTTTTTTATTTACTTGCCTTGGCTGGTGTAGCTCAGTTGGCCTGTGAACCAAAGGGTCACTGGTTCAATTCCCCAGTCAGGGCACATGCCTGGGTTGCAGGCTAGGTCCCCAGTGGGGGGTGCACGAGAGGCAACCACACATTGGTGTTTCTCTCCCCGTCTTTCTCCCTCCCTTCCCCCTGTCTAAAAATTTTAAAAATAATAATTTTTTAAAACGTTAAAAAAATTTTTTATTTACTGATTTTAGAGAGGGGAAGGGAAAGGAGAGAGAGAAACATCGATTTTTGTTGTTTCACTTACTTTATGCATTCATTGATTGATTCTTGTGTGTGCTGCGACTGGGATCGAACTCACAAACTTGGTGTTTGAAACAACACTCTAACCAACTGAGCTACCTGGCTAGGCTAGATAAAATTTTGCATGCTGAAAATTTTAGATAAATATGATGAACCCTACTGGAGTCCACTTACTGACCCAGGTTCTTAAAAAAAGAAAGAAAGAAAGAAAGAAAGCAAAGGATTTCTTTTATGCCTTTTGAAATGTGGAGGCTCGTGTTACCTCTTAAGAGAAATAACATAAAGTCTACTAAGTGTATTGTGTCTGCCCTGGAATAAATGCTTATTAGGCGGTGTCATAACTACACCTGTGGTGTTTTCCAGTGTCATAGGAATAGCACCATTAGCTTCATAAATTTACACAAGATTTTAAAGATCAGACTTTAGAGTTTCATGCCTAAAATAGGGCGGGCCCACTTCCATTGTACTTTCACAACTCCCTGCAGGCTGGAGGGCCAGCGAGACAAGAATGGCTTTTATATATACATATCCACCCCCCCCCCCCCCCCCCAGTTTTTCTTGCTTTATTGTTTATACTTACATGGCGTTTTGGAAAAGTAGACTGAGGTCAGTAAAATTAGCTGGCCTGGGTGGGCAAAGGATGGAGGCTGTGGAAGCCTGGCTTTTATATATTTAAATGGTTGTGTAAAAAAAAAAAAGTGATAAACCATATGTGACCACCAAAGTCAAAATACAGGGTGGGGCAAATGTAGGTTTACAGTTGTTTGTATGGAAAAATAATGCAATGATTAATAAATAATACAAGAATAAACTGTGTTTCGTGTACTTGCAACTATAAACCTACTTTTACCCCACCCTGTATTTACTCTCTGTCCGTTTTTAGTAAAATGTTTCCAACCTCTAGATTAAACCATTTGGCATATTTCTGTTGAAATAAGTAGAATGGCGTTCAGCCAATTTCATTGAAAAAAACCCATCTCGAACAGTCACTTTTTTTTTAATCTGAGTGATCCTTTTTTTTTTTAGACTATTTATAATAGTTAAAATTTTTCTTTTGGGAATGGGAGGGGTTCTGATACTGCCTCTTTTTTTTTCTGAATGGTACAGTAGCACTCTTGGTAGCTGGCACCATTAATATTGTTAAAACTCTATAGGGTTAAAGTTGCAAATCATTTTTTTGGTCCTATGTCCATGTAGATAGAGAAGGGTATTTAAGAGATGGCTTCTTATAGCTTTACCTTTTCTGTTAACATTTTAGATCAAAAGCTATAAATTATACCTCCTCTGAAGGAAAAATGCTTGTTAATTATAGGATTTAAGTTATGCCTAAAACCATATCAATATCAAGATGAGAATCTCTTCTCATAGTATCGCTTGTACTCTGTGATCTAATCACTTTCCAGTGAGTTGATAAACTGAGCACAGACTGGGAAAAGACATTATTTGCTACCAAGTGACAGTCTTTTTACATTTACATTTAATAGAGCATAGGAGTATGCCACCATTTCAATTCTGTTAGAAGTTTTGATTTAAAGTTCCTAATTCCAAATTGACCCCTTACTTATGTGACTTTACATATGTTGTCTTGGCTCCCGTGAGTAGGTGATTGCATTTTTAAACAGGAATTTTCATATCACACACATGTTTTAAAATCCTTAAATTAAAATTACAGATCTAGAAAAAAGAAGCTTATGAAGGGCAAAGTATATTGATTCTTAAGCTTTGTAGTTTTGCTTTATCATCTGTACACTAACCCTCTTAACCTATTAACATTCTCATATTCAGAGATAATGCATTCTTCCCACACTGTCTCCTCAGAGTTCTCTGTTTTTGTGGGTCTATGTAGAAACCCAGTTCAACATAGTATATAATACGCTGTTGGCCATATATTAGAATAAACTTGCCTCTGTCTTTGTGTACCTGTTTTGGTTTTTAAATAATCTTCATTTGAGGTATATGTGATCCCAGAACAATTTTCGATATCCTCATATTTTTAACATTTTAAAAAAATATTATCTTTTTAAAAGAGGAACTGAATGTTATAAAGTCTGGTTTAAATTTTTGAGTTTTTAGAAAACCATGCCAGTGGTTGTGATTATTTCCCAAGGAATACAAAGATGCACATGTTGTTTGATACAACGAGTGGAGGAGTCACTCCTGAATCCCGACCATCGTCTGAAGCCCACCTCTGGTGGGATAGGCTGGGTTTATTTTTGGATCCAAGTGAACCAGCCATGGACTGTGCCTGCCTTTATCCGGATGGCTCATTACAGACTAGTAACAGGGCACTTAAGAGAAGTATTTTCAGTTGCCTATTTGGCAGTTTTGTTTTGGGGACAATTTTTATTTCCATGCTTTAACCTTGGGCAACAACACTTGTGGTCACAGCACACACCTGGCTAAATAAATCCAGAGCTTTGTGTCCTTTTAACCTCTTGCTGGATTTCTCTGCATTTTCTACAGAAAGATTGTAAGTAAAATAGATGCCGACAAGGACGGGTTTGTCACTGTGGATGAGCTCAAAGACTGGATTAAATTTGCACAAAAGCGCTGGATTTACGAGGATGTAGAGCGACAGTGGAAGGGGCATGACCTCAATGAGGACGGCCTCGTTTCCTGGGAGGAGTATAAAAATGCCACCTACGGCTACATTTTAGGTAGGTCCCTACTGTCTAGGGGAAAAAGCCTTATGGAGCTGACGCCTTGAAACGTAACTGTTTTGTCTTGTAGAATGATTGTAGATAAAATAGACGCGGATAAAGATGGGTTTGTGACGGAGGGGGAGCTGAAATCCTGGATTAAGCACGCCCAGAAGAAATACATATATGACAATGTTGAAAACCAATGGCAGGAGTTTGATTTGAATCAAGACGGCTTAATCTCCTGGGATGAGTACAGGAACGTGACTTATGGCACTTACTTGGGTAAGGGGCAAGATGTCAGCCTGGCAGAGACCGTGGTCTTGAGTCAAAGAAACAAATGGGTCACGCAGTGAAGGAAGGGAAGAAACTGCTTATCTTACATAGTTCAATGCTGAGCAGATTTCCCTTTATTATTTTTAAATTTGTATATTATGAATTTTTAAAAATTTGTTTAATTTTGGTTTTCAAGGTTCTGGCATCTCCTGCATCTTTAGCGTTTTAAATAATATTTTACCATTTTTTATTACTGTCGTTCCTCAGAGAGATCGTTTTAGAGTAGACCTTGTTTAAAAGGCTGCATTGTTCCAACAGTACAAAGCAAGAGGCTTTGAGATTTCTCTTGACATGGCCTCATTAAGGTGTTGGACCTGCAACTCAAACCAAATTAGGTTCCTGTGTAACTTGTGAGAATAGGAGGAAAATTAGTCTTTCCTTAATAAAATAAAGATTCAAGATAGCTTTCCTTGATAAAATTTATTTCAGTGTGTCTGCTTACTGAAATGTATAAATAAAAATTTCCCATTTGTTTTCTCTGGCACATGAGTTTATCATCCTGCTTTGCATATGCTTCAGGGCAAATAAATCTGGCTTTTTTTATTGCTTTCTGTTGATTTGGTAGCTTGTTTGCTTGGACCACCTGTAAGTAATTTTTTTTACTTACTACCCTTGCCTGCTGGGGACTGCTAGATGGCGATCTTACTGAGTTGATAATGATTTTGGTGTTTCTGTTAGTAAGATTCCTCTGTTGTACGGGGTTACAATTTGGGACAAGAGTGTATAAAGTGGGCAGATTTCTGGGTTAAAGCAGGCATTTTCCACCCCTGACGAATAAGCAGTGTATAATGGTCTGTTCCCCCCACCAGATAGCCAGCTGTCCATGTTAATTACAGGACCGCATGCATTTCTAGTGAAGAGACTTTTATTTGTGTCGGCTTGTTCTCATTCCTAAGACTTAAGTGGCAATCTGTCTCCAAGTTTGAAACTTAGCCAAGAACCAAACATAGACTTCACCCAATTAAGAGCACGTGTATTAAAAAGTCAGGGCAGATAGAGGCTTTGTGCTTCTTGCTCTGTCTGGGACCCTTGATTTATTTGGAATTAATTATAAATACAAAACAAAGGGTAGGCTATTGGTGATCTAAATAGAATAGTATGCTAATAAATCTTAGCCCAGGCCTAGATACTCACTAGCTGCCCAGAAAAAATCTTAAGCTCTTTGTATGATTATGTGCATAAAAATCTGTTGAGAGCTCTGTTAGCTCACTGGGCAAATGATTCAATGTAATGGGTATTTCTACTGACAGACTTTGCATAAGCTGAAGCGCTAGCAGGAGAACCAATGTCTTTATAAGGCATCTTTTACTGAAGGCATGTGGGTGGACAGTACCCACAGGATGAGTTGTCTTACAGAAGGACTGAGGAGCGTTTTGTGTGTTCTTGATTCAGTTTAGATTTCAGGTATAAATCTTCTTAGCTCTTAATTAAAATCTGTCATAATGAACCTGCTTTCCACAAAAGGACCGGTATCACTGTCTCTGCCACAAGTAAAATATAAAAAAACAAAGATCCACGGTGCCTGTACCAAAACTACATCAAGAACGTACCCAAAGCTGTGTGCAGGCCGGTGCTTAGGACAGATAAAGCACTCCAAGCTGTGATGATAGTCACATGAGTAAATTAGTCTTTGAAAATAACGTTAATGTTTTCCTTTTTCATCCTTATATATGTGTATATTATCAGGCTCCTTGATTCCCGTCACTGTATTTTACTCCTAAGGAGGAGAAGATAAGGGCTCTTAGCTAAGAATCTAGCCTTGATGTATAAGCTGTCTTTTGTTATCTTTCTTATTTATGTTATGTAGTTGGTACTAAAACATTATTTGTTTCGAAAGAGATAACTTAGTATCTGAAGGATAATTTTTTCCTTAAATTCTCCATTTTCAGCCTATTATGGCTTTAAATATACACATATAGAGTCAATCCCCAAAGCCTCAAACTTCAGCTGTCTTACTGAATTTTGACATTCAACAAAGAATGAAGCTTCAAGCTGCTAACCTCTCAAAATAGAGCAATAGTTGTTTTTGTTTGTTTTTTAATTGTGCTTAAAGTATGGAAAGATCGAACTACAATGTCAAAAGTTAGCAGTGTGATGTTACTGTGAAAGCAGCCCTGTCTGTCTTTTTATAAAACTAGTACCGTATCTTTTTTTTATTTGGCTGATATGTTACAGGAACAATTTTTCCTTACCTAAATGTGATGCCTTATTTTCAAAGTGGTGCTCTTGTTGCTTGAATACAAGTGGCCTAAAAGGGAACGGGATAGAAGGTCTTTGATATCTAGCTTCTTAATGGGAACCCAATGTTTAATAAAAATAGCAATAGCTAACATTTATTGAAAGCCAGCTGCATGCCAGACACTGTTCTGTGTACTTAACTTAGATATATCTGCTCATTTTAAACCTTGTAATAGCCCTATGGGGCAGGAAACATTATCATGTCCACTTTACAGATAAGTAAATTGAGGCAGTTAGGTTACTTACCCAAAGTCACACAGTTAGAAAGTGGTAGAGTATGGATTCAAACCCAGACTGTGTGACTTTAGAACCACCACTGCCCCTCATATATAACTAAAAAACTTAAGCCCTCAAACAGCCTCAACACCAAATAAATATGAAGAATTACATAAAGGTTACATAGTCCAGGAGCCTGGGTTTCATACTGAGTGGCAAACATTTACATTCATTCTGGACCTTACTTTGAGGTCTTTGATTACCAAAACATTCTGAATGACTACACTGCTGCAGTTGTACTTGTGTAATCAAGAGTTGTTTCTTCATTGCCTGATTTATATTTCTTGGAAATTGATTCCCTAGCCCACATGTTTTAATGTTTTCTGGAAGTCTTTTAAGATTTAACCTGATTTTTTGTTTTCTAGATGATCCAGACCCTGATGATGGATTTAACTATAAACAGATGATGGTTAGAGATGAGCGGAGGTTTAAAATGGCAGACAAGGATGGAGACCTCATTGCCACAAAGGAGGAATTTACAGCTTTCCTGCACCCTGAAGAGTATGACTACATGAAAGATATAGTAGTACAGGTGGGTAAGAGCAAGGATTCGCAACAGAAATGTACTTTTTCTTTCTGTTGATTACACTCTTCCCCTGGAAGAATGACTTGCTCTGTTAAGTGCTGGTCAGGTTGAGTCCAGGCGCTGTTACTCTGTTTTTCTGTGATTAAATCATTTATCTTAGGTCCCTAGAACTTTCTCTTCAGTATGACAGTACTTATCATCAGGTAATGTATTTTGCTATTTCTTGGTAGGTTCATGTTGTAAGCAGGAGAGAAGATCCTGTTCTGTATGATACCCCGTGCCCAGTGATCAGGCACTGTGCGATAACGGTGATAGGGAGCAATTCTCACAGAGGGCAGTTACCAGTAAATATGGGTTGTACCCGTAGACGTACTCGCTGGTCACACCTCCCGTTAGTGTGACTTCGGCATGGTGGCGACTACCAGGTCATCAGGGGCTTGGTGGATAGTTCATTGTTAAGTAGTGCCAGCATTCCTTGAAGAAGACTCTTAGTTATTTTAGGTTGAAGCATAAAACATTAATAATATTTTATCATTTTTCAGCTTAAAAAAAAGTAATTTTCTATGGTTTAATCATATCCACACATACACTTATAAACATAGACATGTCTATGTGTGTTTATTTTAGTGAATGATAAGTAATTGCTATACCTAATTTATCCAGATACTAACTTCAGTCTCTTCTTATTCTCTTCCGTCTAGGAAACAATGGAGGATATAGATAAGAATGCTGATGGTTTCATTGATCTAGAAGAGTATATTGGTAAGTGTGTTTCTAGCATTTCTCTTAGGAGAGATTGAGAAACTTTAGAAGATATATTCACCCACAGCAACAGTTTACCCCATTGGTCAACTCTTAGCACATTATTAAGCCAGACCAGCGTGAGGAATAGTGTGTTGTGGTAAAGTATCTGTAACAGCACTGTCCAATCAAAATGTGAATGTGAGTCACATACGTAATTTTAACTTTTAACCGGCCACATCAAAAAAAAAACCACCAAAAACAAAAAAACAAAGAAACAGATGAAATTAATTTCAATAATATTTTATGTAACCAAATATTCTGTGTAATATTATAATTTGAACATTATCATAAACTATTGGGGGGGGTTTTTTATACTCAACTAAGTCTTTAAAAGTGCATTTTATTTTACACTTACAGCACATCTCAGTTAGGAACAGCTACATTTCAAGTCCTTGATAGCCACATGTGGCCAGTGGCTACCATACAGGCCAGCACTGATACGGTGCGTCCCAGATGCCCTGTGAAAGTGACAGTACCGAGTTGCCGGGAGGCTGGTCTGGCATTAGGAAACCCAGGAGGAGAAGATGGAGAGTAGAGTAAGAGAGACTAGACTGGGAGATGTGTAAGGCATCAGGATTGGTGATTCCCCTGAGAGCTTTTTGTTTTCACTGCATTCTATTTGTGTTTTCTGTTTAGGTTCTGATTTGTTTTTTTAAGCCGTTCCTTTCGGCCATTTTTCACTTGTAGTTGTCTTTTTTAAAAAGAATTTTTTTTTTTTTTGGATGCTACACCTTCAAGGCTAATTTCTCCCAAGTAAAGCTGTTTTTATTATCCTCAGAATAATTTCATGATTTCCTCATTGTCTTAAATAAAGGAGCTACTTCTCTTACCAAGTAGAGCAAATTGTTTCACAATTGCTATGATGGAAATTAAAATAAGTAAAGGAGAAGAGATGAAAGATAATTATGATTATCTTTGTTACATATATCGTTCAATTTTGAAAGATACTAGGTAATTTGTATTTAACATTTTTATATTTACACAAAGTAACTTAATTCTAATGCTTTTTTTGTTTTGTTTTTATCCTCACCAGAGGGCATGGTTATTGATTTGGGGTGTGGGGGAGGGAGGAGGAGGAGAGAGAGAGACAACTCAAGAGAGAAACATCCATTGGTTGCCTCTCACAAACCCCCTGAGTGGGGACCAAACACGCCACCTCGGCATATGCCCTGACCTGGAGTCAAACCCACGACCTTTTGGTTTACAGGACGATGGTTGCTCCAGCCAACTGTGCCACAGTGGCCAGGGCTAGTGCACCACTGATTTTGTGTTTCATAAGCCAGTTTGTTTTTAATTCTCTGATCTTTACCTGAAATGTTTATTTTAAGCGTGAAAGGGAGGCTTAAACCCTACCTCTGTCTCCTATCACTTAAACTACATTGAACAATCATTCCTTTACTCAGATTTTGTTTAATTTTACCTGCTATTTATTTTATAAAGTTATTCAGTTGAATTACTCCTTAAAAATTTACCACTTTTTTTCCTAACACTCAATGATATACCCAGAGTTTTTTAGAGAAAAAGATGAACAATGGAACATTGTGTGCATTTACTGAACCCATTTCAAAGTTGGCATTTTCTGCTGTTAAGTATTTTATCTTTTTATTTTTGGCTTTTGCCTTCTTGTCACCATCGGTAAAACTGAGGGACTCTTAAACCTCCTGAGGAGACGAATTAGGCTTTATAACTTGAATATCATCATTTATCAAGCATTGAGGCCAAATAAGGAGATATTTCTGTCTCCCTCCCCATCACATAGATTTGGAGCAGGGAAATTGTGTCTTGAAACTACTGAAACTGTTGACTGTGTTTATGTTGCTTTCTTGTGCAAGTCATCAACTAATGCTAACCCTTTTACAGCCAGGTAATGGACTTTGTAAAGATGAAGTTCTTCCCAGTTTCTAGGGATGTGCCTCTTGTTGAGAGAGAGCCCAAAGCCACAAATAAATGGTCTTTGACTCTTACATTTAGCATTAATAAAAAGTCTTCAGTTATACTGTTAGTTATTCTGTCCTTTAAATTTATTATAAAGCATTGCAGACATGCACAAAATTAGAATAGTATAATGAATCCCATGCTCTTAGGCCCCGCCCCAGTAGCCGTCAGCCCATGGCCAGTCCTCTCAAATCCGCATCTGCTTCCTTACCTCCTGTATCATTCTGAAGTAAATCCCAATCATCATTTCATTTCATTGATAAACGCTTGGTTAAATATCTCTTAAGGTACATGTATATCCCTAAAAACTTTTTAATGTAATCTCAAAAAATTAGTAATTCCTTAATATTATTATATATATTGAACCCTTTTTAAATAGAAAATTAAATAGTATTGTTCTTATCTCTACTCATCTAGCTTTAAAATGCACTGACATTATGTTGTATATTCTAGTTTCTGTTAAAAGTATATCTTTTAAGCACATATTTATTCACCCTCCAATTCAAAACTTCCCAATCTGTATAATGGAAAAGGTCTCCTTGACCCTCAGGACAGCTAGGGCAGGGCGCTAGCTCAGTGGGTCATACAAATATACATTTTTTGAATGTGCTGCATTGTGGGGGGAAAATTGGCAAGTCCTGCTCTGGGGGGACTAACTCCTTGTGTTAAGGCAGAAGGAGTAGTTCCCTTAAACCTCAAATTCAGGAAAATGACAATACCAACTGTCAAATGACAAGACTAATATAACTTAATAATGAGCTTGATGTCCTCTATTCAAGGGGAAACAATGCATGTTTTGAGCTAGTACAGTATGTCACAAACGGTGGAGCGCTCTTCCTGCAGAATTTGGGGCAAGCTCGAGTTTTATAGAGCATTGGAAGAGGCAACACACAAACACAGCAGGATTGGCTAGGAGGTCGGGCATTCCTTACAAGGCTAGAGGTCCTGTTTTTGAGGATCAGGCAACCTGAGTTAGGGGATTGTGATTGGTGTATTAATTAGGTTTCCATGGCAGTGAGGCATTCCCTGTCAGTGTAGGCTGACTTAGGGTTAGATTTGTGTCATGGGCCAGGCCGCTGGGGCAGCCTTTATTTTGTGGATCCTAACAAATTACCATTATCACAGCTAAATAACTACCTGTGCTTAGAACTGCTAGGAACTGCTTCAACTTCTAGGTGTGTTCCCATGCCTTACTTGCAGTGTACCTACACTTAACTTAGATGTAGCATAACTTGGGTTTCTTCAGACTTTTTCATTCATGTAATTCCTAAAATAATTTTGACAAACAGTATTCCCTTACACATGTTAAAATTGGCATCTAAAATATAGAAGTTTAAACAGTTGTATAAAAAAATCTCTGTAAATATTTACATTTTAAAGTACCTTAACTTTTGCCCTGGCCGGTGTGGCTCAGTTGACTGAGTGCTGGCCTGCGAACCAACAGGTCTCCTGTTCGATGCCCAGCCTCAGGGTACATGGCTGAGTTGCTGGCCAGGTCCCTGGGTGGGGGTGTGAGAGAGGCAACCAGTCGACATCTCTCACACCGGTGTTTCTCTCCCTCTCTTTCTTCCCACCCCTTCCCCTCAAACAAATAAATAAAATCTTTTTTAAAATAATTTTTAAAAAGTACCTTAACTGTTGACTAAATTTCGTAAAATTTAAATACTGTAGCAGCTTCTTACCAACCATCATTTATATAAATAATTTAAACAACCCAACTTCTTTTTTAAGGTTTTACTTTATTTTTTATTTTTAGAGAGGAGGGGAGGGCGAGAATCATCAGTGTATGAGAGAAACATCCAGTGGTTACCTCTCCTTCCACCCCATCCCATCCCCACAACTGGGACCCGGCCGGCAACCCTTTAATTCACAGGCCAGCACTCAGTCCACTGAGCCGCGTCAGCCAGGGCTAAACAACCCAACTTTAAAAAATAATTAGGAAATTCAGATTTTGACCGAGTGTTAGATAATAACAAGAAGTTGATTTTGTAAAATATGATAATGGCATATGGCTCTGTAAGGAAATGCCTGTCATTTTAAAGATACATTCTAAAATATACTTAGTAATTGGTTGGTAGACAGTTTTGCCTTGTAACATACACTTCTCAAGTTTCCTTGAGAATTTAAAATAGCACCTTTTAAAAACCAGTGGTTGAGTTTAATTAGCTACCTTGGAGTAAAATGGAATGTAGAAACTGTCTTGTAAGTTAGTTTTTATCTTTCTTGGTGCTAGTCATCTCCCTTTATTTCTGCATTTTTTTTAAGAGATAAGGACTCTCTTTACTCTCATCACTCAAAATCAACAGCTGGAAATATTCTTGTTGCAAGAGGAATTAAGTTTCAGGAAAATACTTTGTTTTCTAAGTTCTCTCTGATGTAAAATACCCTTGTGACTGCTACTAGGTTCCAAACAGTTGGACGAGAAAGGAGGGTTAGGGCAGGTTAGTGTGGAGCAGTCTTTGGGAAAAGGCAAACTCATCTTTTCTCTGTATTTCTGTGCATACAGGTGACATGTACAGCCATGATGGAAATGCTGATGAACCAGAATGGGTAAAGACAGAGAGAGAACAATTTGTTGAGTTTCGAGATAAGAACCGTGATGGGAAGATGGACAAGGAAGAGACCAAAGATTGGATCCTCCCCTCAGACTATGATCATGCAGAGGCAGAAGCCAAGCACCTAGTGTATGAGTCAGACCAAAACAAGGTAAGCGGGCCAGGCCCAAACAGTCTAGCAGTGGTGGAAGTCTATTTCCAGGGGATTGCCTAAAAAATTCCTGTTAAAGTACCTAAAGCATTAATGGTCTTAATTAACCTAAGCCTGCTACCAAACTAAAGTTGGCAATTGAAGATTTACAGGGCAGCACTAGCTATTTGATCTCATTTTAGAAATCCCTTTGCCCAGTGTCATAGCACTGGAGGAATTTAGGCTTCGGAAAAGAACCTCTGTGTGTAGCCTGTGCCCAGCATGCAGCCTCTGTTCTCTTTGGAGCCTCAGGAAATTTTCTTTGCCTTTTTTTTCTTTGTTATTTTCTGTGTTCTCTTACCTATTACAGGCTCATTTTGCCTACTCAGAGCTGGTTATTTCCTTCTTAAGTCAAATATACTTTTTAAAATTAAGTCCTTTGTAGTAGAAATAAGCTTTTTCTGGAGCCCGTTAAAATTGTCCGTGATCGATTATCTGAGGCATTTGGTTCATTAAAAGAGTGGTGTTATCCTTCTAAATTTGGGGATTTTTAGTATTCTGAACATTCTTTTATCAAGGCTAATCTTCAGTTTCAAAAGCAGTTTCTTATCATCAGGCCTTTGTAAAGGTCAGCCTGTTTTGAGCTCTTGCTCAGGCACTTCAGTAGCCAGGTGCTATGTTCTGAGGTTTGTAAGAAAAGGAAACTCATGTAATCATCCCCTGGGGATCTGGCCTAGATCATTTTTAAGATGGGTGTCCAAGTCTTCATTTGGGGTTGTGTCTGGAATCTGTTGGGTAGCTAGGGCATAACGGAAGCGAGGACCGTGCTTGACATTAGCAGACTTTGTGGTTCCTGTTAGGTGATGACTTGATTCCCTCTGAACTGTTTTACCCAGTTCTTCCTGACTATCTACGCTTATGTAGGAGATGTCCCACATATGCTCAGAAGAGGGTGTTTTCTCCTTAAGAAACAAACCTGTTATCTGTGGCATTGAGCTATTAAGCTGTATAACTTTTAAAACTTTCCTTCCACTTTTAACTGTCTTGATAAGAAAAGGGTATTAATTGCTATTTTCCCTCTCTGTGTGTTTGTGTACAGGGGTGGGGGTGGTGAGGGTAGAGTTCACTTTTAGTTTACTGGGAGTCAGAGCCTTAAATCTTGCCAAACCACTCTTGATTGTTCTATAGCAGTGTTTCTAAGTTTAGAATGGGAAATATATTTGCCTCAATTCACTCTTCTCTAATTTCAGGATGGCAAGCTTACCAAGGAGGAGATTGTTGACAAGTATGATTTATTTGTGGGCAGCCAGGCCACAGATTTTGGTGAGGCCTTAGTACGACATGATGAGTTTTGAGCTGCAGACAGAGGAACCCACGTTTCTCCAAAAATAATTTATTTTTACAGCTTCTGGTTTCACGTGAAATTGTTTGCGCTACTGAGACTGGTATTACAAACTTTTTAAGACGTGAAAAAAAACAACGAAAACCATCCCGTCCCCATTCCTTCTCCTCTCTGAGGGACTGGAGGAAAACCGTGCTTCTGAGGAACAACTAATTAGTACACTTGTGTTTGTAGATTTACACTTTGTATTATGTATAACATGGTGTGTTTATTTTTATATTTGTTTTCTGGTTGGGGGTATGATATGAAGGATCAAGGTCTTCAACTCATACTTTTAGGCAAAAATTAGCCCTTCACTCTTTCTCAACCCTTACCAAGTAATTTTTATAATTCTGACTTAACTCATTTTTTTAAGCCTGAGATCAGTAAGAAATGTTTGGAAGAGAAAAAAAGAAAAAATATATACCCCACAATTTATATTTAGAGATAATAATCTTACCTGTTGAAAAGTATATTTCATCAGTAGTAGGGGCCATATATTTTCAGTCGCTATGGGTCCAGCAACTGATCCCGGCATTATGTGGGCAAGGACAGATCCCTGTGCTGTAAGAAAGCTTGGCTCAACTTGATTTCATTCATCCTTTTTTTTTCCTTCCCTGTAGGACTAGCTGTTTGCTAATTTTGTCAAGCACAGCTGTGGTTTAGGAAGAGTTAGGGCCAGTCTCCTGAAAATCAAGTAGTGAGTGTGATCTTTTTACAGAGCTATACATAGAAACAGCTGGAAAACTGAAGGAAAAATACAAGTGTTTTCAGGGCACCCTTTTCTGGGTGTGCGTCTGTTGAAGTGCTGAAGACTGTCTTGCCTGTTGAATCATCGTAAGTGCCCCATTCGACTGCTGTTTCCCCAGGTGTTCCAACTAACTAATTTTGCTTTCACTAAGGTTAAAATGTGCTCCTTTCCAATCGTGTCATTGAAAGTGCCTTTAACGACAGAAATGATCACTCAATGAGGATTCTCTTAAGAAATTCTAAGATAAAATAAAGAGAAGATTATTTGGACCACCTTATATGAAAACTTAGAACCTGCCAGTGTAGTGGGGATTTTTTTTTTTCCCTTCTCTTTCAGACAGTGGTTAAATAGCAGTATTAGCTAGAGCTCAGTTGCAGTGTTTTTATTTTGTGGGCTGGTTTCCAAAAACCACATGCTGCTGAATTTACCAGGGATCCTCATACCTCAGAATGCTAACCACTTACTACCAGGCCTGTTTCTGTGTCGGCTGGAGAGCTTGAGCTCAGACTCACAGATGAGAGGGCCTACAGATAGGGCTCTTTGGTTTGAGGACCATTGCTTACCCTTCTTGCCTTTGACCTGTCACTCCCTGTTCCCCCCTCACTCCATCTCCCCACTGCCAAAATAAAAGTTTATCTTGGATCAACAGATTGCAAATCCTTATCAAAGAAAGGGGCATTGTAGAAAGAGCTGAAGAAACCATCCTCTGTTCCCAACTCACTTTACCCCTATTTTACATAACACAAACTCTGTCTTTTTGGTCCCTTTCTTACAGATGGACCTCTTTTGAGAGAATTTATTGTATTCCAAGTTTTTAGCCCTCAGGTTACTAAGATAAATATATGTATATCTAACCATTATTATTTCATATATCTTTCTGGGTAATACTTGGGCGGTGCTGGGCGATTATTATAACCTGAACCTAGGTGTATCCTTTGGTCTTCCGTGATCGTGTTGAGGTGGGCTACTGGCCCTGGTAAGAAGCCAGATACCATGTAACTTCACCCCAGCCTTTGCATTGAGCTCTTGAGAGTGGATACACTCTTTTACGTTTAACCCCAGTATAGGGGGCATGGAAATTCTCTGCCCTCCAGATTCCCTGTTTTTATTGTTAAAACCAGAGATAACTAATAATGCCATCAACCCTGGCTTAGTTAGAGAGAGCCTCGCAACTCACTAGGGACAGAACCCAGGCCTTATGGTAAAGTCACACACTTAGAAAATGAGCCTTCATCTGCTAAGACAGCAACTTCTGGATGCTGGGTGCTCTGCAGCCAACTTTGTACTCTGATCTCTGATGATCTTCCTAGATGATGATGATGATGGTTATTACTGGTTTAAATCAAGGCTGGGGGGCAGTGGCTGCACACCCACATTGTGTGTCCTGTGAATGCTAGCTCTCGAGTTTGGATGTTGTTATTTTTTATAGAGTGTAAACCAAGTTTTATATTCTATAATGCAAACAGGTACCTATCTGTTTCTAAATAAAACTGTTTACATTCATTCTGGGGTGTATGTGGCCTTTATTCTAAGAAACGGAATGCTTGCTTAGAATTATGAGTGCTGTAAAATGTCACAGAAAAGAGCTCTCTCCTAGGTTATCATGCCAGCCCCTCAACCCAAAGAAGTTACTGCCGCCTTCCACATTTGATACTCTTCCTATTCCCAAAATCTAGCATCCTTACTACAGCTGTAATCTTTTCTCCCCATAGGCCATAGATAGTTACGGAATACCAAACACAAGCCATTCCTGGATACACACACATTCGTCTTTGATTTTTTTTTCAGAGGGTAGAGAGGGGGCCTATAAAATATAAGGTAAAAGAGGTTTTTGAACAGTTTGGTGTAGTTTATAAATGGTATCAAGATGTCTAACTGTGGTGTATTTTGAGAACATGTGAATTAAACTGCTAACTTCAGTAAATACACATCTTAAGACAGATACACAGGACCAGCCCGGGGAGAGGGAGCACCTGGAGTAATTCGTGCTGGCTTGGGCTCCTGGGCATGGGTGTTTTTGACAGAGCGACAATTGGCATATATTAGAATTCTTTCAGACTCATATTTGGGGCCTACTAAAGGTTTTATTTATGTTTCTTTATGTGTCTGCTATTTCTAAGGTATTTTCTCAGAATGTATCATCTCAGAACATATGCCCTGTAGGAAAAAAAATTGTTACTAAAAAGGAAGATAATTGTTACCTATACACTGAAAACTCAGCCATACTCCCTTATAGTTGTATGTAGAGATCAATTTTCCAAGTGCTGTGAATCTTGCCACTTAGGAGTAGAAACTGATGGTTGTTGAAAGGGCTTTTGATGTGTTCTCAGGTGGGCCCAGTTGAAATAGTAGCCTTTGTAGGTAGGAAGGTAATAGGAAAATGGAAATTTGATTCCCCAAATTGTCATTGCTCCCCTTCCCATCTGTTTTCTGCATTGTTAGTAGTTTGGTTTTTGGCAGAGAAAGTAGAAATTCCCTTAAATGTAAAATCCTAGTTGCTGCAAATAGGCCAATATGGCACCTTAGTTGGGGCCAACTTGGCTAGAAGAGATAGTAGAAATTTCTGTTTTCCGGGAGCTGGACATGTCAGACTCGTCTGTCGTGGACTTCACACACACCACCTCCATGAGGCAAGCCCGGAACTGGAGGGAAAGGGCAGAACTGGAGAAGCCCACTTGGCAGACCAGCACAAAGGAGATAATATCAGGAAGCATGGGGAAAAAGATCTCATTCTTTGTCTCCCCAAAGCCTCGAACAATGCCTTATACCCAGGATCTCCTCAGGTGGTTTTGAGTGTATTTTCCCAGTCCTGAGACTAGTTACATTCCAGTCCAGGACTCCTTGCCTCTCCTGGTCTACAATAATTCCCTGCACATCCTGGTAAACTAACCTGCCTCCTAGGAGCGCTGTCGGGTGCACCCACCCCGTCCCCCATTCCTAAAAGGTCCTTCCAGTGGGGAAAGGACTGCCAACTCCATCCAGGTTTCACATTTGTTTTGCATCCACTCTGGGATTGAAGAAACAAAATAAATAATAGTTCTCAAAGAATGTTTGCCCTACAAGAGACAACTAGATTTGACCTTCATTTGGGAGGCTTTGTTGTTGTTTTGCTCAGATTTAGGATTTGGGGGGTAGACCACCTGGTACCTTTAGATGATAAGCTGCTTTCGGTTTTATGCATGTGTTGTGATTTCTGCTTCACACATGCTCCTGAAGGCTAGAAGGTGAACGGGAAAGGATTAAAAACTCGTGACTCGTAAGGGCTAGAATGTAGGGGAACTATTGATCTGTCTGTTTTTCAACAAGACAGAAACCTTTTCACTTACTCTTTTCCTTCGGAGCAACTCGATTGTTGCGGCTCAAGTTCTGTCTTCCCTGGAATCTATGATCCTGTCTGATGACCACACCTTCCTCCCTGTGGTCCCCTTGTTCACCTCCAACCCTTCGGGTAGAGTCCAAGGTACTTTGAGTTTAAAGTCATTGTTGAGAAGAACTAGGTCTTACAGTCTAGTGAGTCTCATAGGAATGTAAAGGGGAACTTTACCTGCGTATGCATGAAGCAGTAGATGATAGGATTGTACACACAAGCCCTTTTGGAGAAGAAGGCAGGATCGGTGACAAGCCGGAAGTCCAGCCCGTGGTTACAGCTGTTGACCACATACATGGCCAAGACAGCATAAGGTATGTAACAAAGACAGAAGGATCCCACCATCGCCAGCACCATGCGGATCACCTCCCGCTCAGCCTTCTGGGTCAAAGCTAACCCCTACTGCTGGGCTGCAGCCTGGGACTAGCAAAGAGAAAACATCACATACTCTTCTCTTCGTCCCTCAACTCACAGATCATTGGATGATTTTTTTTTTTTAACTGGGGGTGGTGGGTGGGGGCATCTGCTTCACTTTTCTCTCTTCTGTCCTATTCCTGTGGCTCTCCCTCCTTGAGGAGGGCAGGATGGAGGCAGCTTTCTGGCCTGTGACATCAGAAGGGATCACATGCATGTCTTGACAGCTATATTTGAGCAGGGTTGACTGTCTACCTTATTCCTCCTTCCATTTTATCATTCTGCCTATCCCCACTTCATTGCTTTTACATATCCCCTCTACCTGGCTATGGTATTTCCATATGTCTTATGTTCTAGAACACTCATCCACTCTCCCCCCTCTCCTGGAGCCCCCTCACCCTCAAAAGCCACTCACAGCTCTGAGCGCCCCCAGCAGCTGAGAGTAGGAGAAGCAGAAGATGAGGAGGAACCAGTTATAGCACTCGCTGTGATACCTGGTGCCCACGGTGGACCAGTCAGGGCCACAAGAACATTGCAGGCCCTTGGGGATGAGCCTGTAAAGGGGCCAAACACCTACAGGACAAGCACTTGCACACTGTGGGGGCTGACCACAAGAATGGAGTGGGAGCTGAGATTCCTGGGTGGTCTTCACGTATCTAACAGAACCCAGAGGATGCCCAGCGACTGGGCAGGGAGGGTTTTCTGTCCCTACCAGACAGTATAGCAATTTGAACGGTAAAGTTCAGCACTTGTCCCCCACAGCCCTTGCTCTCACATACTCCAGTTGTTTTTTAAAATATTTTATTTGTTTATTTTTAGAGGGGAAGGGAGGGAGAAAGAGATACATCAATGTGTGGTTACCTCTCACATGCCCGCTGCTGGGAGCCTGGCCCACAACCCAGGCATGTGCCCTGACTGGGAATTGAACCGGTGACTCTTTGGTTCGCAGGCTGGCACTCAGTCCACTGAGCCACACCAGCCAGGGCACCACCAGTTCTTTAAAAAGCAGAGGTCAACCCTGGCTGGTGTGGCTCAGTTGTTTGGAGCATCATCCTGTAAACTGAAAGGTCATGAGTTCAATTCCCAATCAGGGCACAAAGCTAGGTTGCAGGTTCAGTCCCCGAGTTAGGATGCGTGTGGGAGGCAATGGATTGATGTGTCTCTTTCACATCAATGTTTCTCTCTCTCTGCCTCCTTTCCCCCTCTTTAAAATCAATAAGCATGTCCTTAGGTAAAGTTTAAAAAAAATAAAATTAAAAAATAAATAGTAGAGGTCAAAGATAGAAAGGTTATACCCAACTCTTCCTACCCACACCAACCTGAACGTCTAGCTAAGACAGCATCACTGCCCTGCGCTCTCACCAGCTCCAGCCAAAGAAGGGTGGGATGGAGACACCGATACCAGTGGTCCGACCATCAGTGCGTGCTTGGAGCTGAAGTGGAAGCTGCCGAAGAGTTGGCAGATGACAATGTAGCACTCCGAGGCCAGGAAGACCAGTGAGCAGCCTGTGACCAGACCTATGGTGAAACATGGTAATGGGGTAGATGGCCCTCCCAGCCCAGCGGGAGGAGTGGATGACAGGGCGGAGCAAGCAAGCCCTGGGAGACAGGTTGGACTGATAGTTGGAGTGGAGTTTGGGACACACTGGACCGGATTTCTAGTCTGGGCTTTGTACGCCAGTATGCAAAAGAGCATCAGGCTCCTCCAGACTCCTCTTTCGGAATGCCCTCTAGGCCAACAGCCTGGCCCCTGGCTCTTACCCTGGCTCAGTGTCCTTCGCCTCCCCAGCCCTGTTCCCCTGCAGTACCTGCCGTGGAACTCAGGAAGGCCTCCAAAGCACTAGCATGGCGGCCAAAGAGGAAGTATCCCTGACAACTGGCAATGAAGACAGTGAAGACAGAGAAGATGCAGAAGAGGAAGCTCCCCACGGGCACATTGACCAAAATGCAGTTGAGTGGCTGCCTCGGCTTTTTGTAGCAGTGTGGCCACCAGCACCGTGGCACTGAGTGGGGTTCCTTGCAAAGATGACAAAGCCCATGAAGGCTGTCTGGAGGCAGACGGCCCAGACAGGGGCAATGTGGTACTGAGGCCCATCCCACGGTCCCACCGAGAAGATGTTCTTAAATAGATAAAACTCCTCCTCCCCTGACATTTTGCTCACAGACATCCCCCATGCCCTCTGGTCCCTCTTATAGATGATCCTCCCCACCACTTCTCCCCCCCCCCAAGAAGCCCCTCCTCCAAAGCCACTTTTGGGCTCCCTGAATGATCAGTGCTGACCCTAAGCCTTCTAAGGACAAAGTTTGGGATTAGAGACCCCTAAACTCCCACCTAAAGCTCCTTTTGCAGCTGCAAAGCTGCTTGTGTACTCTTCAGAGGATAAAAGATTGGGCTCAAAGAATCCAGACATGCAATACCACGTGCTACCACGTGCTGGAACAAACGAGGGTCAGCTCACTGGGGCCTGGGGGATGCTGACACATATTTAGTGAAGACATTTCCACCGCTTTTTTATTTCCCCTTTGAATGGAGCTCTCAGGCAGCCATCTCCATCCCTCTAGGTGTCTGCAACCCATCTGCCCGTTTGTGGAAGTTGCTCCCTATGTCTTCCTCTTCAGAGACCTTGGCCTCACAACCGGTGAGGAACCAGACTTGGGCTGCAGGAAGAGACAGGGGATGGGGAATGTCCTGGAAGCACCTTAGTAAACAACCTTCAGGAAAGGGTACACGGCAACTTGACAATGCCTGGAGGTCCCAGGCACCCCGGGCTGCCTCTGTTTCTTCATCCTGAGTCTGTTCGGAGAGTATACCTTTCCTGCGCAGACCTCCCGCAGCCAGGCTGAGGCTGGTTGGCTCCCTGTCCTTCTCACACCATGTTCATGCCCTTAGCTCATCACTGCACAAGCTGCCACAGTCTTCCCCCTATCTGCTCACCCACGTCCTGCCCAGCCTTCACAGTCTGCCTCGCCAAGACCCCTTCTACCAAGCCCACCCCAGTGATGCCAGCCCTGCAGTAAGCTCCACCCACACTTACATGCAACACTACACTTCAACCCTATGCCTGTGTCTTCTTCCCCACCTCAGTAAACTCTAAATATATAGATAAAGTTGATACACATTAAATATAGATAAAAGTGAAGGGATGGCCCAGTAATGGCAGAGTAGTATGTATGAGATGAGTCCCCCAGGTCATAGGTAAAAATTAGAAACTCTGGACAAAGGATGAAAAACAGCTACTTGAAAACACCATAAAGTACCCTAAAGCAGGCAGAAACTGAAAGGACTCAACACTTGGATGAAAGCAACCACCCACATTTAAATAGGTTTTTCCCCAGGGCCCTCCCCCATCTAAATGACAAGGGACAGCTGGAACTCAAGCAGAAAGCCCCAACTTTGATTGGGTTGAAGAGTCAAAGGTTGAACACCAAAGAGTTAGGGGTTCAATTCCTGGTCAGGGCACCAACTTATCAATTAACTTAGCAATAAAGGTGATTTAATTTAAAAACAAAAACAAAAAAACCCCTAGGCTGGCTGCTGAGCCTTTCATGAACTGCCTGCAAGGACCCCAGTGAAAGGCAAGAGCCGGTCTGACAGCTGGGCAGAGATTTGGGGTGCTGCCCGCTGCAGCGGGGAGTTTGTGTTCCATTCCCGCCGAGCTGAAGAAGCTGGACAAACACTTCAGCCTTTCCATTTGCAACTCCCACAAGGCCACACCGTATGGCTAAAATCTATGTCCCTTGAATCCTGCGCTAGAAAGGCCAGACGGAGACTTGTCAGCCACTTCTGGAAGACTGACATTTTTACACACACACACGCTCCGCACAGACACTCACCCACAGGTAGGATTCTTGGCGGAGAGCCAGGTGAAGGTCCAGGAATCGCAAAGCCACTTGGCCTCCGCTAGACTGCTGGGGTCAGCTCCACGCTTCCCCTGGGCAGGCCCTTAGGCCCAGAGACCACCCCTAAAGGCACTGTTTGAAGTACCTATCCCCAGGCAGGGCACGTGGCTCCAGGGCTGAGCGGCAGGAGTCAGCCTCAGCTGTCCGCCCGGCTCTGCTGAGGTAGCCCGCCTCCGCAGATGGCTCTGAGAGGGGCCTGCAAGGGAAGCCCCGGGGCTCGGGCTCCCATCCAAACCGATATGGTTAAAGCACGCCCCAGGCCTTCTTACTCCACTGTCCAGGATGGGTGGCTGCACCTTTGGCCTCTCCCTGTTCTGACTCCGTCCCAGACAGTGCCTTCTCACCCTATTCCACCCTATTTTTAGAAGTAAGGGTAATGGGTCCAAGTTACGGTCAACCCAGCCCCAGCTAAGAGGGGGCAGATGCCTCTATGGGGCGGGGGGGCTAGGCCACAGAAAGCCTTACCCAAGCAGAGGCTCACTGGCACCTAAGCGAGGGACAACAAAAAATCTCCACAGTCACTGAGCCATGGAGTAGGGGGAGGGAAACATGGGGTAAAAAAGGAGGGTAATGATATAAAAACAGGAGAGATTTTAAGTATATTTTATATATATATATAAATATACTTAATATATATATACTTAATATATAAATATACTATATTTTATATAATATAAATATATATTTATATTATATACTTTATATATTAAGTATGTATATATTTAATATATAAATATATAAATATAAATAAATAAATAAATAAATATATATATATATATATATATATATATATATATATATAGTGCTCCTTTCAGGTTTAAAGAAAAAATCTGGTTCCTTTGGTTAATTTAGGAACATTTTAATACATTAAGGAGTCACCGAAGATCATATTAGTTGTATTTAGACCAGGGCTCCCGCCCTCAGTGCTACTGACTTATGAGACCAGACAATCCTTTGCTATGCGGCTGTCCTGAGCACTGCAGGGTGTTTTAACAGCCTCCCTGGCCTCTAGCCACAAGAAGCTAATAGCGGCACCACCACCCCAGTCATGATAGCCAAAAATGTCTCCAGACACAAAAGTCCTCTGAGAGTCAAAATCATCCTCCGCTCCCCGCCCCTCTGGTTGAGAACCATTGCTGTAGATTTAGACTTAGAAATGCCCAGAACGGAATGGAAAGCAGTTAAGAGAAAAGTTGTTTTTCCATTCATTCTAACTGTCCAGAGAAAAGTCCTGGAAAAGGAGTATTTTTTAAAAGAGTTTTGGGATCCCCTCCGCCCCCCGCAACTCTATTTTCTAGGAGTTTATTCCAGGAGTAGTTTATTTCGAGGACTAGTTTAAGGGAGGCTCACAGGAATGTAGGGGACACAACAGGAAACCTTGCATCAATCATTTGTAGGAGAAAAAGAAGAAAGAGGGATAACGGTGGACAGCTCAAGAGACAGGAATGAAATTCCAAGTGACCACTCAGTGAGGTCCCTATGGATGGACCACACGCTTGTGCCTTCTAGCTGCTACTCGTTTACATAATTCAGTGTCCAGAAAGTAATGCAAACCAACTGTTCCTGGGAGTATGGTGGACAATAGTGCCTCCCCCAGAGACTTCACAAAGGAGACACTGATGTGATATAATAAACAACGGCCTCAACAACTTTTCTGAGTAGACACAACCAGTTTCACAGGATTGGGTCAGCTACTGACCATAACCCCTCAATGTGGACTTGACACAAAGCACAGTTTGAAACTGGACAAAGCCAGAGTCTCCAGGATGGGGACCAATACCTGCTCCGCTGGGCTGCTCCGAACTAGGGGACATTTCAACTCTCTGGAGGCATTTCTCCCTATTCTCACTAATTATTGATTCTCTCTGCTTAGTTTTTTAGTAATTTAATTTCTGTTTTGAGTGGATTAGATATATATAGGTCCAGGGCTAAAAGTTCCACAAGTACAAATGGATACATAGTGAAAAGTAAGTTTCTTTCCCAGCTACCTAGTGCCCCCTCTCCAGTGGCAACCAGCGTTCAGTTTTTGCTACATGGTTTTTGTTTTTTTTTAATTTGCTGATTTTAGAGATAGAGAAGAAGGGAGAGGGAGAGAGAAAAATCGATTTGCTGTTCCACTTATTTATGCATTTGTTGGTTGCTTCTTACATGTGCCCTGACGGGGGATCAAACAGGCAACCTTGGGTGTCAGGACGATGCGCTAACCAACTGAGTTACCTGGCCAGGGAAATTTTTGCTATGTTTTTGATGTGTGTGTGTTACATGCCATTGAGTCACTCTGACTTCTGTTGACCCTGCGAATGAGTGACGTCCACAATGTCCTGTCCTCACCAGCCTGCTCAGCTCCTGCTGACTCATGCCTATGGCTTTGTTTATGATGTCCGTCCATCTTGTATTTGGTCTTCCTCTTCTCCTGTTGCATTCTATTTTTTTCCCAGCATTATTGTCTTTTTCAAAGAACCCTGCCTTCACATGATGTGCCCAAAGTAGGACAGCTTCAGCGTTGGCATTTTTGTCTCCAGTGATGTTTCAGGCTTAATTTGCTCTAGAACACCGCTGTCTAGTGGCCCAGGGTACCCACAGACCTCTCTCCAACCCTGTACTTCAAATGAATCAATTTTTTTCCTATCCACCTTCTTCACTGTCCAACTTGGGCCAGTACATAGTAACTGGGAATATGAGGGGGTGTGGATGATTTTAGTCTCGGCCTCCAGTGACACATGGTGGCTCTTGATGAACTTCCCTAATCCTTCCACGGCTACCCCTCTGAGTTTCACCCTTCTCCTGATTTCTTGGCCGCACTCTGCATTCAAACTGACGACTGAGTGAAGGTAGGCAAAGGCTTCAACAATTTCAATCTCCTCCTTGTCCATGTTAAAGTGCTCACAGTGAGCTTGAGAGGCTCTGTTGTGACAATGTCGCCTGTTAAATGCTGACCTGTAAGGCTCTCCTTTTGCAGCGATGAGATAAGAAAAAAGCTGACCTGCTCTTGGGAAAATGAGGATTCATTCAAGGATTTGCCTGACGGAAAGCCACCCCCGTGCCCGGAAGGAAAGGGAGGAAAGTCTCAGAAGTAGAGCCACTGATTCTCCGCAGAGAATTCCATTTGTGGTTTTTTAACTGGGCAGAGACTACTGAGTCATTTCTGGCCTGAAGTTCTATTGCCTAGAGCAAGGCCATAGTAATTTTAGCCTGGAAAAAAAAATGCATGGTAGGTGCCAGTGGATTTTCACCAGGGCACTACTCCTCTCCCCCAAAGCCCACGTCCACTGGGAAGTATGTGTGCATGTATTGCGGGGTGGGGGGTTACGGCTGACACAATAGCAGAGTAGAGACTCAGTGGGCAGGACCCTGCTTCAGATAGGCGGCGCAAGAAGAATGATCCTGCCTCACATCCCAACAGCATCCACAGAGTGAGGCACTGGCTGGGCCCCAGCCTCCGCCTCAGCCCTGAAACATCCTCAGTAAAATCCCCCTAGGAACCCTGCTTGAGCAACCTCACTCCCTGGCACACCCACCGAGAGGAACAATTTAGGGAATGTCTGCTGAGGTCATGGAACAACGCCTCGACTGTGCTTTTATTTATAAGCCACTTTAAAGCTGGGGAACAGCTACCCAAAAAAGACTCTTTGGTTTGAGACTAGATGAGCTGTTGCCTTTCTCTCTGGTCATGATTAGTCAGCAGAGCCAATTGTCTCGTCCAGATACCCTTGGGTGGATATCATGAAATTTTATCCCCTGGGTACAAAGGAATGCTAGCCAATCCATTCTCTAAAGTGGGGCCATTCTTCCTGCCTATCCAAGAGAGGGATTGGTTTATTAGGAAGCCTGCTTAAACAGTTGGCAGCTGGGAGGGCTTCTTCAGGTCTATGGTTGCTACTTCAAGCCAAGTGATGAGGATACACCTGAATATCTCTTGTACTAGTGATTTTTTTGGTGCAAACTCCTGACTTACTCATTCCACAGACATTTGCTAAGTGGTGCTTCCAAGAACAATTGCGCTGTGAGGATGAAATGAGACTCACCTGGGAAAGTGCTTGCACAAGGCCTAGCACACAGGAATGCTTGGGAATTGTCTGTACTGTCAGCAGGATTGATTGCCAAGCGCTGGACAGAAGGCAGGACCCGAAGGCCAGTAAGACAGGTCCCTGCCCCTTGGAGCTCCCAGCCACAGGGAGGACATTTCCCCTGGAAGTAAGTAAGGGTCTCTGGGGTGTGACAGATACGGGTCAGTAAAAGCACAAGAGAGCCAGGCCAGCTCACGAGGTCTTCTCCAAGGCCCCCGTTTCTGAGGCTGACCTCCCAGTCACTCGTCACTCTCATTTGGGAAACTCCCAGGCAGAAGGACCCCCATCCAGGCCACCCTTGGCCTGTTAGCAGGGTTTTCCCTGCATCCTCCATGGGCAGGATGAGCAGTGGAGGAACGGAGGGTATTTACAGGACGTATTCCCATCTTTGGTTTTCTAGAAAGTCTGGGTGGCCATGTGAACTGAATTTAAAATGGGCTTCCAAATCAAATAAGTATGCCTCTTCTAAGCTGAACTTATGCAAGTTTCTTTTTCTTACCTTGGCGATGACACCAATCTCACAAGGTTGTCAGAAGGTTAAATAAAGTCTGCAAAGCACAGAACACCCTGTCCAGCCCACAGTAAACATTGAGTGACAGCTTCCCCATCGGGTATTTTCCCGCTGCCCTCTTGTTGCCATTAAAATTACCCCTTTCCTCTGTACGGCACTTTATTCACAGTTTGCAGTGTTTTCACAGACGTTATCTCACTGGATCCTCAAATTACCCTGTAAGACAGACAGGGCAGGGGTTACTACACCAAGTGACAGATGAAGAAACTGAGTAACTTAGCCAATTTCACCTAGTGAAGGGGACCTGGGACAGCCTTTCACCACCACACCTAGGAGGCTTTTAGATTTGGAGGATTCTTCAGGTGGCCTGATCATGAGGTAAGAAAGGAGCGTCGTTCTTCACTGGGTGCGAGAGATGCCAGACGGCTTCGCTCAGCCCTGGGGTTCCCCTGGAAAGTGGAGGCTGCTGGAGCCTGGCTTCTTCTCTGCCCTTCCCCAGCAGCACCCCCAGGAACTCTACGTGGTAGCACTTGGCAGGGACTGACTGATCCCGGGGAAGAAGGGGCCCTGCCTGGAGCACCAGATATCTGTGTGGCCCCACAGTGAGTTAGAGAGGAGCAGGAGAGAGTGAGGGGTGAAGCCTCGGGAGTGCCGCAGGCCTGGGCTACGAGCCAGCCTGGAAGAAGAGAAGCTGCCTCCAGAAACCACAAACTACAACTGAAGCTGATGTGGCATGGAAGGCACATGTGGAAGGGGGCAATTATAGCAGGCTCGTTGGTCTAGGGGTATGATTCTCGCTTAGGGTGCGAGAGGTCCCGGGTTCAAATCCCGGACGAGCCCTGTTTTTTTCTGGATTTTTTTTTCCCTCCTGTTCCCTGCCAAACACATATACACTGCCTGCCTTTTCTAGAGTAGAAGCAGACAGATGGCCTACCTCTCTGTGTAAAACCCAAGCTCTGAAATGCACGGGATTCAGAGTCCAAAAGGTAGGATTAAAGCTACAATTCTGCCCTGGTAAAATGGGAACAGTAATGCCTATTTCTCAGAGTTGCTAGGGGCATTAAGTCAGAAACTAGATGAGATCCCTTTGCAAACCACAATGCAACTTACTGACACAGAGATTGTTAGGACTAAAAATGACAAAAAGAATCTAGAGGGGAACTTCTCGCAATGTGGTAGGCTGAACTAATACAACTATCTCCTCACCGAGCATCCCCTAGAAGACGCACAGAAATGCTGCAAAATAGAATTTAAAAATTAAAATGTGGACAATTGCAAACATTTATTTGTAAAAAGGAAACCCAGTTATTAGAATTAAGGAAGGAAAACAAAGCCAAGTGAAAGAGAAGAGGAGGCTGTCACAGTGGCCTATAGTGGGTTTCAGACAGATATATGCCCAGGGACCAGGGGCTGGATTTCAGTGCTTCCGGTTATAGGATATTGGGCTTCAGCCTACCATGGGCACAGAGCTCGGGCTGGACCTCCTGTAGAGAAGCTCAGGACAGCAAAGATCTACCTCCTCTGTGGAAAGAAGACGAAAAACTATGCACACCAGTCCAAGGAAGCAGAGAAAAGGGAAAGAAATACAAGTCAACCCTGAGAGATTGTTGTCCCAAGTCTGAGCAATTGCTTGCATTACATCTGGATTCATGTTACCTGCATGATGCTGGTGCTCAAGCAGAAGAATTAAATAGAAATCTGGTTGAGGACCCTTGAAACCCCTAGGAATACCACACAGCCCCACAGAAGCATGAAAGAACTCTGTAAGAATGTTTTCATAGCCTAGGACATATGGGACTCTCACTGAAACAAATACACACACACAACCTGCTGAAGCAAAGCTCACAATAAAATATAATAAACTAGACAAGGAAGTAACCCACTATAAGAGCCAGTAGACACAACAAACAGGAGAATTAAAGCCCCTAGAACCGTGCATAATAGAACAACACGAAAAATACTGTATAATATATAATAAGTATACTTAAAAGTATTAAAGATTAAAGACAAGAAAATAAACCATAATAAAAATATTGTATTATGAAAAAAATCAGTTTATCAAGAGGGAAAGTTAAAACATTAAAAAATGAGGGACATATGATTGAAATTAAAGACTCAGTGGTGTATTAAACAGTAGCCTAGGCCAGGTGGAAAGAGAATTAGTGAATTGGAAGATAGAGCTGATGAAATCATTCAAAATTTGGGGGGAAGGTGATGAAATAGAAAAAAAATAGTTAAAAAACATGAAGGGAAAAATTATGTATATATATATTTCAGTGGTATGGACATGGACATTGTTTGTTATTCTCTGTACTTTTATGCCTGTTTAAAAGAGTCACTTTTTTTTTTTTTAATGAAGGGATCTGGGCATTTAGAAATAAGGGTAAAGGGGGATGAATGGTCGCATCAGTCCTCAGAGAGGATGAGCTGCAGGAATAGGGTTAGGAGGGAAGCTGAGTCCTGGGTTGAGTGATTACAATTTTACACAGCATATCACACCCCTATGTAAAGTTGGGGCTCCTGAAAGAGACAGAAAGAATGGGGGGAATGTAATACGCCAATCAATAATCATTAAGAATTTTCCAAAATGCAAAAACAAAACAAAACAAAACACAGTCCTCAAGCTGAAGAGTCCTGAGCTTATAAACACATTGTGGTGAAATTGCAGAATACTGAAGAAAAAGAGAAAAATCTTAAAACTAACCAGAAAAAAGTCTGTTTGCCCACAAACATAACAATTATATTGGCAGCTGACTTCTTATTAGCAATACAATATCATAGAAAAAAGAATATCTTCAAAAGACCAAGAGAAAACTGTCAATATCAAATTCCATGCCCACTGAATTTCCATTCAAAATGGTGTGTAATAAGGACATTTTAAGACAGTAACTGAGATTATTTGCCACTCAAAGACTTTCGCTGAAATGCCGCCAAAGGATATGCTTCATAAGATGGAAGGAGTGCAGTGCAAGAAGGAATGATGAACCAGCAACTTTATAAATGTATTGGCGAATCTAAACAAGCTCTGAAAGCCACTGTTAAAAGTGTAAATTTGTCAAACTGCTCTACAGAGCAATTTGGCAATAACTAGTAAAGTTTAACTAGTGGAGTTAAGCACATATTCTATGACTCAGAAATTCTACTTCTAGGCACCTACTTAGAGAAGTGTGTACACAGGAGCCAAGGAGGTACGCACAGCACTGCCGACGGCATCATGTCTACGATGAGGAAACCTGGAAACATCCTAAATGCCCATTAGTGGAAGAATGCACAAATAAGTTGTGGCGTATTCAAGCAATGAAATAGTATACAGCAGTTCCGATTCATGAACCGGAGCAGCAGGAAATAACATGAGTAAGTGTAAAAAAGGTTGAGCAAAATGAAGCTTGCAGAAGAATGTATGCAATATAATACCATTTAGATAGATTTTTAAACACACAAATCAATACTCTGTATTGTTTGTGGATACATACATACAGAGTAAAAGTGTAAAACCATAGAAGGGCCATCTCTGAATCAACTGTGGTAAGAAATGAACAGTAGCTGGATTTCAGTGGTATGTACACGGACATTGATTGTTATTCTCTGTACTTTTATGCCTGTTTAAAAGAGTCACATTTTTTTCTTTTTAATGAAGGGATCTGGGCATTTAGAAATAAGGGTAAAGGGGGATGAATGGCCGCATCAGTCCTCAGAAAGGAAGAGTTGCAGGGATGGGATTAGGAGGGAAGCTGAGTCCTGGGTCCAGGGATTACAAGAATTAATTTAGATCATCCCTCTAAGCGGATCACCGGGTTGGCTTCCCCACCACTGATGGTCCTTCAGAGGTGCAGCTCTTGGACTCAGTCCACTTCTCCCCATACCCGCTGAGCCCTTTCCTCTTGCCTCTTAATGTCACCCCACCCTCAACCCAATGCTGGTCTGGCCAGGGTTTGCCCAAATTTGGGTCCTGAGAATAGATTGATTCAGATCTCCCCTGAATGCTTTCCCAATTAAGGGCGAATGGTGACCTGCACCCCAAGAGCCAGGGAGAAATTGGTCCTAACATCCAGGATTGGAGCACCCTGTGGAGAGCTTGGACCCCTGGATATCACAGTTGACAGCATCCTCCCTTGTCCTTCCCTCCATCAGCTATGGGGTCAGCAGTGAAGCTCAACTGCTCACTGGCCCTACAGGCTGAGCCAGACCCGAAGGAGCTGCTCTATGGCAGAACAGATAGTCACTGGGCTTCCAGTATTCAGCTCTGTCATCGCCAGAGCTCTATGTGCCCCACCATCCAACGCCAGTCCCTTTCTACCATCCCTGACAACTGCCCTGCTCTGCAAGTCTGGACAGGCCTGATACCTGCAGCAGACCCTCTGGAAGGGGTCTGGGTGGGCTTGTTCAACTGCCTGTCCCTGTGACGGGGTCACCTTGACCACAGGATTTGGAGTGGAATCCTGACCTCTGGGGAGCAAAAGAAACTTCCATCATCCCTCAGGACACCAGGCTAGGGGGATGAGTCGGGGGAGGAGGAGGAAGAGGAGGAAGAGGAGGAGAGGAGAGGAGAGGAGAGGAGAGGAGA